>CAJUYI010001543.1:0-27844 GCA_910591695.1 Galerucella pusilla
TTTTTTTTTGGCTGTTTTAGTTTATTTTTGTTATTACATTTAGGTAGGTAGAATATGCATGGAGTAAGTAGGTATATTATATTAAATATGTACCTATTTTTGTCAATAGTTATTTTGTACCTAGGCATATTTTTTTAAATCCTAATAGTCAGAAATAGGTGATTTTCACATTGAATGATAAAAGACTGAAAATTGAATGTGATATTTCAAGAACAGAAAAATTATATAGATGTTATTATTGATTTTGACTGTACTACAAAGATAGTTTTGATGTGTTGGGATGTTTATTATACTTAATGTAATATTGCTGTTAATACAAAATAATAAAGATAAAATATTTTATATATTTATGGTATTTTATTTATTTAAATGATATACATTTGGTAACAGAGCATGTGAAAATTTTAGTGTAATAATACCAATGGCACGAGTTATACAAAATAAGGAAATCCCACTTTAAAAAAAATGAATGCATCAAAATTATCAAGTGAAATATCTTCTCATTAATCTCCTTCGTGCTGTAAGACCGATATCATCATTTCTGAAATTTACAGGAGGCTCGGCTTCTTCTAAAACTGGATTATTGTGTTGTATATTGTTCTCAATTATATCTAGTCTTCCTCTTACACAAATGTTATGTAAAACAGCACAGGCACTCATAACTTCTCCCACTAGTTGAGGATTATACCTTAGCTTTCTATCACTACTCAAGCAACGGAATCGACTTCTTAAAATTCCATTACATCTTTTAATGCACACCCTTGCTCTTACATGGCAATATGTGTATCTATAATCAGGACTACCTGGAATTGCGTTTAAGACAGGTGTCATTAAGTAAGGCTTTTGGGGATATCCTGAATCTCCTAGCAGCCATGTATTTTCATCACCTAAATTTAAATTAGTTGTTTAATAAAAAAGAAATATAAAAAACTGATTAGCAGCAACAGTAACAATTTATTATTTACCTGCCAACCAATTCCTTACCATCTCGGCAGAAACTGCACTATTTCTAAATATAAAAAAATCATAGGCTGCACCTCCCCAGCGTGCATTCACATTTAAAATATTACAGTCAGCATCACATACCTACAAAATAACTTTATGAAAATTTTCAAGACCAAAAAAGGCCAGCATCAATTTTCATAATCAGAATATTTATTGTTGAAAAAATCTTACAATTTGGACATTTTTCGAATGGTATCCTTTCCGATTTAGATAAGTATGTTCCTGTACTTGTGGTGCTAATATTGGAACATGGGTGCAATCCACATTACTCCTGGAAATCCTGTTGTTGGAAATATTAATATTCAAGGAATTTTATTTCATGTATTTCTTATCTGTATTTATCACAGTGAGATGTGAATTGTCAATGTCAGTTGGAATGTTCATATAAAATATAATTAAAGGATTCATAAAACTTTGTACGTGAATTTATCCATTTCCTAAGCTTAATTATAACGCCTGTTTTTTTCATGAACCCTTGTTTAATTGGATTAATTTGTTGCCTGTTTATGGGAAATACTATCCACTCTTCACTTAGATTCTCAATAATTAGTGGAGTAGCTTGGGATACTATTTTGGGAATAGTTGGCTGGCTTGAAACATCTCTGGTATTCTCATGATGCAACAAAGGCTAATGTAATTAAAACTTTTTGAACAGGCTCAATTGCGAGGGTGTTAATATGTTAATAGCTGGTGTTAAAATAATACCCTTCTTGGTGTGCGTCATCGATTGTGACGTATATCCGGGTTTTCGGCATGTCGTTTATTTTATTTGCTATTTTGACATATAGCTAACCTTGAATTTGATAAATAAAATCATCAGGCTCGTATTAAGCCAAAGCCGATAAGGCTATGAAATTAATAACTACCAGCTTCTTTTTCCAACTGAATATACTTCAGAACTTTCAAAATGCTGATGTTTTTTCGTGTATCTAGGCATATTTTTGTATTATTTAGATAATTATAACAATAAGATTAATATTCACTTCTGATAAATAATAATTGACCGTAAGCAACAAAGTACACACCTGACAAGAACTGTCAGTGTGACAGTAGAAAAAGACGTAAGACACATTGCCGCCACGTTACGCCTTCATAGTATTTTAACCTCGCGATTGATAGGTTGCGATGGCGCGTAATCTAAACATCAACCAATCAAATTTTTGTAAGTCAAAGATTAGGGTTAACGTTTGTAAAACATTCAAATGGTTTATTATTGTGATATTTTTATTGGGATTAATCACAGACCTGCCTTTTTTTCCATTTCTTCCTACGTAATGTGATAGAAGGAGATTAACAATCGATAACGCACACCAAGAAGGGTATTATTTCAACTTATAGTATTAAATGGCTAACCATTTCTTTGGTTAGTCTTAAATGTCCAATAAACTGTTCATCAGGTGTTGAAAATGGGTCACTATTACTTCTTAAAATGCGCCTCTCTATGTTTTTCAATCTTAATTGTTCCAATCTTTCTTCGTTTTCCAAAACCAAATGATTAAAAATTTGAATTGGCAACATTATACGCTTTTGTCTTTAAGAATAATAATGTAATTAACTTGAAAGTCAAATAAATAATATGAATAATCTGTGTAAAAGTAGAAGGCACAAGTGGAACAAGGCACATAACCTAACTAAACATTTATTTTTGACAAGGGAAGGAGGAGAGAAGGAGAGAGAGAGAGAGAGAAGGAAAAAACATTCCGTCTTTGTTTTACACACGTTGGCGACACATCATAGGTATAATTCGGCGATCGCTTTAGAAATATTTGTCACGACAAAGCGACCAAATTTGGTGAACGGAATGTGTATATCGACTAAGTCGATTCAAGACTACTCGCTAGTGTGAACAGAATGCCACCCCTGTTCCAACCAGCGTCAGAATTCTGATACGTTCTTACCAGATATAGAAACGATCAGTTAACGAGCAGTTTCTTGTTCCAACCAAAATATGAAACGATTTGAAAACATGAAATGAATGGATGAGGCTTTTACTTGATGAAGATCCATACTAAACGATGAAATAAAACACTTTTATTTGTTTAAACCATCATTATATTTGAACTAAGTTCAATATACATTCGTGACGCGTTTCGCTAACACAGTAGCTTTCTTAAACGAGTGGAGAGGAGTTTGAAAACTATTGGAACGGTTTACGGATTTTTTCTGACCACTAATCAGGCACATGCGAATTGCCCTGTTTCAATTTTATTTTACAGTACCACTGAATTTCAGCATAATCTACAACTTTTAAAGCGTGAATTGTGTTTGTATTTAATATTATCAATTTTAATTAATGATTAATAATAATTAATAGGTTTAACATTGATTAACATATTTTTAAACATAACAAGGAGACCCAAATATAAAACTGTTCCATTTTTTTTCTTCAATGTGTGTGAGTGTGTGCCTTTGGATCAGTTGATTAACGATGCCAACATGTGGGTACAACAACAACAATACAGACTGAAGTTGTCAGATGTCCCAACCATAAACACAAATTGATCAGACTATTATTATTTGGTAGACATGCGCGTTGGAAACGATTTGATAATTGTAGTAAATCTAAGGCGTCCGTGAAAACCGATGAAAATGCCCTCATAACCTAATCAATCTTAACCTCAAAATGTTTTACGAAAAAAACTAAGAAATAAAAAAATTAGGAATACATTTAGTGTTCGATTTTGTTTGTTTGTCATTAAAATCACTATATAGGAACAATTTTCAACTCAAAATAGTATAAATTCATTGAGATCTAAAAATAAGTATTCATGTATACAGTTTGCGGGTGGTCAAGCAATTGTTGTTTCACAGTTTTATGAGATGCTAATACCTTGCACAGAAACAAGACTTGTTCCAATTGGTTATTAGTTGTAGACGAAACTAAGCTAGAAAAAAATACTCACCAAAATATTTATTTTATTTACTTCAGTTTTTTATTAGTTCGTGCTTAAAACAATGAACGTAAATCGGTTCAACCATCAAAATCAAGTTGTTGCACGATTAGGTACAGTACAAGCTGTATATTTTTGTAATTAAACTTTAGACAGGAACGGAGTAGGTCAAGTGAATTTTTTTGGAAAATATTCCGAATTTATTTTGCATTAATTATTCATAATTTTTGAAGTGATGGCGAGATTAGGTGCACCAGATGTTTGCAATCTACTGGGAAAATGTTGGTGCTCATGAAATCTTCCACTTAATATCTAGAAACTGAGGCTAAACTCAGACGGATCACACCGACGCGTCACGACAACTTCATAATTGTGGTTGTAAGTGGACGGAGGTCGTGTTTATATTGAAAATGCAATAAAATTAGAGCAGTACTCAGATGAGCGACTTCTTGCAGTTGATCTCAGCGACGGTCGCTACCTGTAGACGGTATCACCCACAGAATTTTCGTTGTTGGTGGTTCAATGCAAAACACATGGACGACAGACCACCTTCGCAATGCGACAACTGGCCACTCCTAGTTTCTCCATACTGAAACTGATGAACACTACCGAACACCATTCTCGTTAATTGAAGTCGTCTTCAACGTCAACGACAGATGACGACAACAGAAACACAAACTAGTCGCGTCGCTGTGGTCCGTCTGAGTTTAGCCACAACCACATTTATGAAGTTGTCGTGACGCATAGCTGTAGTCCGTCTGAGTTCAGCCTTAGTGTTTTCAGAGGTGTGGTCAAGGCAATAATGCATAAGAGATAGATCTAAAACTGACAGAGATACAGACAATGAAATTCAAGGAGTGAAGTTTGTCATCGAAGTGAGATAGATCGATAGAGAAGAAGATACTTATATTTCCTAATAACCATGTAGCTTTGAAATTTCATGCGTTCTCCCAGTATAGATCTGGACTAGTGGAAATATCTACAAAAACTCTTAGCAATCAATGAGTCTGAAACGGAACTCACTGGTCCAGAACCAGTATTTTTCATATCAAAAACAGTAGCAAAGATCGTATGTGTATATGTCGGTGGCTTCAAACAAAGTATTGGACATACCGAAATCACGAGCCTAAGCATAAACAAAGCAAGCTCCTGGTCAATAAACTGCCGCTGTCGTTGAATCCTGAGCCTGAGCAAAAAACAGGATTATTCACTGGATACTTCACTCCAAGAAAGAGACATAATCTACAAAGACAAGTGGGTTGAAGTGGAGATTTCTCCAAGAAGGATCTTCTGGGAAGACCTTCATCTGATGACAACAAATAATATCTTCGCATTATATGAACACTGCAACCAGCTTAAAGCGTTAATGCTTAGGTGCCGATGACTTGAAACCTAAGCTGAGTGTACTGAAATGACCCAGCTTCTTGTTCCAACCAAAAAAATATGAAACGATTTGAAAACTATCAAAACGGTTTACGGAATTTCTTCTAACCACTAATGTAGCAGTCTCACTGAATTTAAGAATAACCTACAACTTTCAAAGCGTGAATTGTGTTTGTATTCAGATATCATCCATTTTAATCATAAAACAAGTGACGAAGAATATTTCTTCTTTCCTCTGTTGGTTGATTACGAAATAATTTAGACTTCTTAAAGCGCAAATGCTTAGGTGCCGATGACTTAAAACCTAACTGAAATGACCCAGTGGTTATGAACAAGGGTTGTTAGACCAATAATAGCCTATGGATCAGTGGTGTGGTGGAGAAAGAAACTGGAGTGAGAGCTGTAAGGATATTGAGTAGCACACAAAGGCTTGCTTGCCTGTGTATTACGGAAGCCATAAAAACAGCTTCCACAAGTGCAATGAAAGTCTTGCCAAGTCAAGCTCATGGTGTTGAATATCGAAAGCTTATCAAGGAGCTGAAAGCGAATGTCTTAATTGATGCAACAGCTACGAGATAAAGCTTCAATAATAAGTTAATAACCATAGGTACCAGGTCAAGGAGACCGAAACCGTTCATTAGAGGACATTCGCCATTTTTTGCGACAGATCTAATGAGCAAAGGTAGGAAGACTGTCAAAGCCACGGGGCACTGTGAGCTTAACGAACATGCAAAGCTAATGGGGTTGACAGATAAAGCCATCTGCAGATTTTGTCACCTAGATGAAGAAACTGCTGAGCAAATCCTATGTCAGTACGATTGCCTGGCGAATGTTCGGTTTCTTGTACTAGACGATGAGAAGCAACCAGCAAGAAGATTCATTCTCAAGGCGAATTGGCTACTTATCAGGGTAAGAAAGGCTGTAGCTTTACTGGGGAACTGTTAAAGTTTGATAAAACTATTAGTAGCTACGGTCCTGGTACCAAACACGACCTACATAGACGTATGAATGTGAAAAATGATACCCGCACATTTTATGCAATTTTTTAAAAGTATAATGGATTTTTCAGTGAGTACTGAAAAGTACCGAGAACGTGACGTGTGCTCTGTTCAGGTGCAATTTTATTACCGTGTCCTTGAAGCAAGAAGTCTGTCAGTATGGAATTATACCTATCTTGAAGGAAACACAAAAATGGACCGAAGTGGTATAATAACACAAATTAAAATATTTCTTGATTATTATTGAATTATACTAGATAGTTTGCATTTAGTACGTCTAATATTAAATCATGATACAATGAAAAACTGTCAACTTAAAATACAGTGAGCATAATAAAAGTGTTAGAATTACGGAATCCTTCTTTCACGACTAATATAAATGTAGATATCATACTTGTGGGTTTTGTAGAATAATGCCATTAGCAAGGTGAAGAGGAAGATCATGATCAACATACTTTGTTAAATTATTAACAATCTACTCCCAATACAAAAAATCACAGGCTCCCTTCTTTTTTTACCCATGCATAGAAATAAAACTTACAAACTAAGAAATGTTTTGTCTTACCCGTCAAAAAGAGAATGATTGAACAGCACTCAAAAATCATCTTAAGTTAGAATGCGATCCGTTTGCCTCCTCCTTCTGCCACTTTTCAATCAAGCTGCATATAATTAATATCATGATTTGTCCATCAAAGCGTTAGACTGAAAATTATGTGTTGTAAATTGTTAAAAATATTCCATCATAACTGAAAGTAACATACCCCTAGATAAACGGTGGCGCGGCAACTTTAGGGGTGTAATCCATCAAAAACTCCGTCTAATAATATATGGTTTTCTAATGGATATCAGCTTAATATTGTAAAGGGTTGCCTTCAACTAATTTTAAAACAGGTCAGGACTTTTCAAATCCAACGTAAATGTTTTCAGGAATAGTATTTGATCCATACAAACCGGAAATAAAATTTAACCATCTGGGAAAAACATGATTCTATTGTGGGCAGCAATTTTGAAACTTACGATGGACCATATTTCGTCAAAAAAATCCTTAACTGTTCCTATGGTAGAGAAAATGTAGTAAAATGACATTGACGATTATTATATTCCTCCAACTTCCCAAGTCCTACCTACAACAATTTTAATAATGACCCCACAGGAAAAAATCGGTTGGCGGTAATTCTGGTGGCCTAGGTGGTCACACGACACATTTCAATCCATTACTAATTATGGTCCTGTCAGTCCTCAACTGTTTTATCGATAGTTAGATCATTATCCTGTTCGTTCTAAAAAATTATAAACAATTTAGCGACCAATCGTCTTCTTCAGCTGAACAAAGTTGATTTTACCGTTGAATTTTTCTGGTATGAAAAAGAGACCTTCTATGTTTTATAGAATGTCACTCTAGTCTAGTTTTCCCAAATTGTCCAAGGACTAACGGCCAATTCTGTGTGTGAATTGATTCACAGTGAAAATAAGAGGATTTCCATGTGTTACACCGATTTTGTATCCTTGAACTGTTTCACATGTTTTGCTGACGAATTATTAATTGACATGGTAAATATCGCTTGAGTTGTCCTTAATTCTAGGTTATGTTCACCTATTGTTTATGAACCACTCATATTGACATTTTTACTAAGTAGATGAAACCAATAAAACTACATATTGAAAATTACAACAGATAATTATTAAAAAAATATTAGTAATAATTTGGTAGAACGTTGGAGAAACGTGTATGGAATACTGCAACATCAAGTGCCAGAATATTAAGAAGAAGACGTTCAATAGAGACAACATTTCCTGAGAGTTACAAGTACATTCAATAAATTTAGTCAAGCTTTGATTGTAAAACACTCTAGATTAACCAAACAACTAGCAAGACAATTAACTCAAATGATGGATAATTGTTCAGGTGCCCCGTCTAGAACTTCTGCACTATATCTAAAGAAACAGAAGTAATTGGCACCCTGGTCAGTACGTTATTCAGTTCATTCAGTTCGATACATTCACATATAATAATTGCAAATCATCAGCTCAGATTGAATAATAAATACAACCGATAAATTATTTTATTCATATAGCCATTCGTCGCGTCCTGCTTAACTAAAATATGGAATCAAAGTGAATGTTTGATAAAAAATATATACAACCCCTAAGTTGAAGTCATCTGGAAAAAATTTTTGGTCGTATACGAGGTTTGTCAAACAATGTTGAATTCACTCCAGAGTAAAGTGCCTTTAAATTTGACAATATCGAATGATGTTACTAAAAACTGTTGATCAGAATTAAAAACTACAATTGAATATGTAATTGCATTTATAGAAATTGAAACTTTAAATTATTTTATTTTTTACAAATGTTTCTATTTTGAATGAACATTTATTTCATTTATGTTTTTTGATAATTTTGCATTCAAAACGCGAAATGGTGCATATTCATTTATTTTGCAAATAATAAAATATATTCAAGCACTAAGTTATAAAATTAACATCATATCAATGTTATAAACAAACAAATTCAATTATCAATCATACTAATGCTTCTACATATCCAACTTTTTTTTTGTAACATTCTTCGGTATTGTCGAATTTAAAGGTACTGTATACTATTGAGTAAAATTCATACAAACCTCGTATACGACTGGAAAATTGAATATTTGATGACTGTATTATAGGTTTCAGATAATGCAGAACTTTTTATGAAAAATAACTTTTCTTCCTAAAATTAATAACAAAAAAGTTTTCCATATGATTCCACGGGGACATATTGTATAAATCGACACCGATGATACCGGTTAGTCCGAAACAATTTAAAAAGCCGCAGATATAAGAAACAATAACAAATTACCAATTGGTTCAGCTTCTTTTCTTTGAAGTCAACTCAATAATGAAACCAGGGAAACTACTTATAACTAGAAAATTTCATAACAAGTATATCATTAAATTGTGTTTAATATAAAAAGGAAGAACAACTTAATTATCATTACCACTACTGGCTTGCGATTTACGATGAATAATGGTTGATGGTTGTTGAGCATAATTTTATCGCACTTTAGTTCTAGAAGGAATCAAAAGTATGTATTACAACCACCGAAGTGCCAGAATTCAAACGTCTTCTTCATTAAAATACTCTGAAGATGATTTTTGATTGATACTCACTGGTTTCTTCACTATTTCGTAACATAATTTGATATCGACATCTATGGTACACTCGTTTTAAATGTTTTACTTTACGATGAAAATATATTACGGCCGTTTTCATAACAAATGCTCCAAGTTCACTTTATCCAGAGTGACTATCACTTTAACTTTACTTAAAGTTGAATGATTTTCATAACATTTCTGTTCTGTTCCTTTAAGAAAAGTGTGATTTTACGTTTATCAAAAGAATCAGTGACTATAACAGTTTCGAGATTTTTTCAATTGAAGTAAGGTTATGTTCATGTTCGTATTATATTTCCATATTAGTGTTTATGCTTTCTTCTGATTTTCAACTTGAAATAAGTGTTATGGGTGAAAAAAATAGAAAAAGAGTTAGGGGTACAAATTTTACAACAGAAAAATAGAATTTGGTGAGAATAGCTGAGAAAAAAATTGATTACTGCAAAAACCATTAAAGGTTTATTCATTTCGATAGCCATATTATGGAGAACCGCTGTTGCTACAATTATTGTCATTGCTATATCCAGGTTAACCCTATACCTTATATTATACCTTTTACCTAGGAATAGTATAGGAAAGAGTCTTTTCCAGGCACCAAACTGTCTTTCTACTGTATTCCTAATTATTATTAATGACTCATTGTATAGTCTACCAGCCTCTGTATTTGTTTACTGCGGAGGAGTCAAGAGATATGACTGAACTCCATATCCAGAGTCTCCAATTGAATGGAACCTCCTACATTGGCCTCTTTAAGTGTGTGAAAGTCGTTTTAGTATTGTTTATTCATAACTAAAAAACAATAGCTCACTTTCGCATATGAAGAGTCAAAGGAAGAAGTCGCCTCAAATTAAATCTAATTTAGTTGTTGCAGTTCCTGCTGTAAAATATTGTATTCTTCTTTAAACAATAAAAATCAATTGATTGACTTCAAACCTAGCCAACCTTATCTCAGTTCACTATCCAAATGAAAATGATTGATTTCAGCATGCAACAGTATAAGTTGAAAAGCAGTTCCTGTCATGAAAAAACATGCAATTTTAAGCAAGGGTAATTCGCTTCAACTTCTTCCATGTAATCATTGATGAGCATTTAAAACAAATACCAATTAGTGACATTATTAACCATGAACTTGTGGTAAATTACGTAACATAAAATTGTAATCTCTTTTTTTCAACGGAGAGCTACAGTTTTTTCGAAATTATCGACTACAGACATCGACCAAATTTCCGGAATAGTCTTAATCGCATGAGTTAGGATGGAACGACTCGAAGAGTTAAATAACCATGTATACTTTTTATAATAATATATTGTTACTAGCACGATACCTATAGATAAGGTAGCAAATTACGCGTCTTTCATAAGATAATTATTTCCAGTAGACAGACGTGCGCTGTGAGTGAATTTTGAACATGACAATTTGAACGTGACAAGTCGTAGTTGTTTGATATTGGCAATAATCCTGCTATAGTTTCATTTATAATCTCCATAGAGCACGAATTATTTCCGGAAATTTCCTCGAAGTGCGAATTTTCTTGAAAAATTCTCAACTTATTATATTATCTTATTATATTTAGGTAACATATTATTATTATCCATGTAACGGACATTATAGTAGGCCGTAGTAGACTTTTTCTCACAACAGCGAATTGCGAATTATTTTTTTCGCGGATTTGATATTATCGGTTGAAAATACACAAAAAGTAGAAGAGGAATTTCTGATACATTTGAAATTCTCATCAAAAATATGTTTATGACAGCTGTCAAGCCAGAAGGAAATTTCAACTTATTAATTTCCCTCTACGCAGGGAAATTTCTGAAGAAATTAGGTTATTGTCATAGCAACATGTCGAAATGCAGGCATCTGATTGGCCAAAATTAACTGGTATAAAATTTTCAATGAAATTATTTTTTCAGGGCTTTTTCCAGCTAATGTCCAAGAGCCCTCCTGATTCGATGAGTTGGAAGGATAGAGCAGCCCTTATACTTCTTATGCCTTCATGTGCATTCCTTTTCTAAGTACATCAACCAACCGATGGCTTTCACAGAGCTTATGACATTTCCAAAAGGTTTCTTGCTCAATTACAGTTTCGTGTAACAATTGTAAAGGTGAAGCGTGTTATCAATGGATGTCAAGATAATACACATAGATTCAAAAGTTTTGCATCACCTTCTTCGGATGCGAAGGAATTTTTTTGCGCTAACAATTTTTTGGTGGCTTGTTTATCAATGTTTACCATTTCAATATGTTCCATATTTTTTGCAATATACAGATTTTTACAGTTTTTTTGGAAGATAACATTTTTGGTGCGATCATTTTAACATTCAAGGCATTTGATTTTTACGATTTCAAGTGCAAACATGGATCGTCAAGTCATAAGTGAGATTGACCGTGCAAGAATAGTGGCTTTAGTTGAAGAAGGTCATTCTCAAAGGTTCGTGGCAAACAGAGTTGGCGTTTGGCAAAGTGATGTGTCTCGTGTATGGAACCGGTATCTCCAGACCAATTCCCTCCGTGATAGACCTAGAAGCGGTAGAAGGCGTGTTACTAATCAGCGGCAGAACCGCTATATCCACTTAACTATCCGAAGAAACCCGACCATGGCAATACCAGCACTCCAAAGAGATATGAGACATGCGTTTGGAGTTCAAGTATCGATCTCGACATTACGAAGACGAATACTTGCGACAGGTTTGAGGTGTCGCCGACCAATAAGAGTGCCCAGACTACAACCTGAGCACAGAGTTTGCCGACTACAGTGGGCTCAAGAACACGCGGCCTTGCCTGAAGAATTTTGGAATTCGGTGTTTTTTTCCGACGAGACAAGGATTTGTTTGGTACAAGATAAACATCGAATACGTGTGTGGCGGGAACCAACGAGAGTTGCTCAGCTTGCCCTTGCTCGTCCCGTGCCGCCCTTCAGAGGAGAAAGTGCTATGTATTGGGCTGGTATCATGTTAAATGATCGCACAGAATTAATTCATGTGGAGGGAACGATGACTGGTGATAGGTATCTCAGGGAGATTCTACAACCTCACGTGAGACTATGGCGCGCAGCTGTTGGCAATTCCTTCGTTTTTATGGATGATAAAGCCCGACCTCATAGGACCAGAGCTGTAAATGAGTACCTTGAAACTGAAGGGATCAATCGTTTGAGCTGGCCTGCCCTTTCTCCTGACATGAATCCCATAGAACATGCTTGGGACATGCTTGCCAGGGCAGTGGCAGTATGCAGAAATCCACCTAGGAGTGTACAAGAGCTTGTTCATGCGGCCCAAGAAGAATGCGAAATATTCCTCAACAGAATATTGGTAAACAGCATGGGCAGGCGACTTCAAGCTTGCGTAAATTCTAGAGGTGGAAGTACTCTTTATTAAAAGTTCTCATGCAGGTTCTCACTTAACCTTTTCTTTAAAAAGAATTAATTTGTATTTAATTTATTTAATTTCTAAGAATACTTTTCATGTTTAAAGCAAGTTTATTATTGGATAATAAAAATTTTTGACAAATACACACGTTTTTTTTTATTGAAACTAATTATTTGATTAATCTCTGATCCATTTATAATGAACACATTCTTTTTTTCGGAGATTTAGGGTGATGCAAAACTTTTGAATCGATGTGTAGTATCATTTTATTATAACGCATTACAAATTTAAAAATAAGAGTATACCGTTCACTAAGAACAAACATCTACTTCTATGGCTATATGCCCCGACAGACAATCAATTACAGTTCAAAGTTAAACGGGGTTGCGATACCTTCACAATATAACCATCCATTTTGGTTTGTAATAAGAAGGGACCATATCACTTGTATACCGGTTATGGCGAATTTGTGCCTCATAAGTACAAGGTAGATATCATCCGTCTAGAAGCACTGAGATGAAAGCTTTATTGAACGTGTATATACCTGAAAACAAGCAGTGCTAGGAGAAGTATTTACAATAACGAAAATTCCAACATCGAAAATGCTCATTCACATAAATATCAGTAGAAATATGGCTTACGGCAGTTGGTAGTTTTGTATTTAATAATTAAACAAGATGTTCGTTAATCCAGTTTATTATTTTAAATTTCTTATCGTGTGTACGAACTTTAATTCTCCGTTATAAATAATTTCTTTCTTAATCACCGTACTTTTATATTACATTTAATTAATTTGGAAATTAATTTCACTTCAATAAAAAGTTGTTAAATGGGAAGTTAATTGACAATAACTAATTCACTCATTTGGTGATGTAACTTTAATTCATAATCAATTTTCAACCAGATTTTGCTTTTAATAGATTCGCAGTTTTTAATTGATACCATATAAGTGTGGAAAATGTAACTAATTGGACATCTGTTCAAAATATAAATAAGGGTGGGTGGTTCAGTGGGCGAAGGATTGGATTTTTGGAGATCCGAGTCTCCTTAATACCCTTGACAATGTTAATTATCAACTCAACTGTTATCTTTCACATAATAATATAATGATAACACGGTTTACTAAAGTGATATTTCTTACAGGAAACTGTAGTTAAGTGAATAAATACAAATTATAGGTTCAAATCAACTGATATCGGAAATACCCTTGTATATTTTCCATGTTTACAAAATGTTTTTTTCCAATAAATACTCTCATAAGTAGTTTTCTACAGACGAAAACCTAAGTGAGTTCAGTAGTTATTTGAAAGAGAACAAAGCAATAAGCGACGCCAATTTTAAGGTCGGGTAATCAAGCGTTTTGTAACTTGTTGAACCCCACAGGTTGAACTTGTAACGTTTTTCTCATCTGGTGCTTCAATTAAGGTACGCATTATAATAATTAAGAATTGAATTCAAGGATTACGTAATCAACCTTGCTCAAAAAATATAAATAAATACAGTAATAGCTTAAAAAACTATTAACAAAAATTGGAGTGGTTATTGTTTCAACTATTTATTTGTTTTTTATAAGTCAAAATTATAAAATATTCGTTACCGCTCAGTTAATAATAATATTTATTTACCATTCAAATATACAACAAGTTCAATTTACGATAAATAAATATAGAATCCCCACAGAAGAATGAACCTGTGCGTGGGTTTTACCATATTAATATACTATATTTTTTTTTATTTTTTTTTCATTTTTTTCTATACCTCCCATTTTATTTACAATCTGTAAATTAGAATTACAATAAGTAAATAGTTTGTCACTAAACATATTGACATGCAGAGCAATAGTCCTATGACCATACTCATTATTAAATATTTTATACAGGATATAAAATTATTTGTCACTAGGGAATATATACTATATAATATATAATATACTATATAGGATTATAATAAATAGAATAAAATTTCATGAATAAAGTTTATTCCATTATAAGAAACAGAGTACCAGGAGACTTACATGTAGATATAGTATTAAAAATAACTTACACAAAAAACAAAAAAAGAACACAGCATTTTAAAAACAATTAGCAATAGGATTATAGTATATAAAATTTAGAAACTAAAGTTGTTTCCAGTGTGAAAGGAAAGGCACTAAAAATTTATGTAGATATCACATCAAGAATCATTTATAAACAACACAAAAACACAAAAATCTAAACTAACTAATTATTATTAGACGTATTTGTATATTGATCAAAACCTGCTACGCCTATGAATATTATCATAAATACCTAAAAATTGTCTAAAAACGCCAATAGTTAAAAAAAATCGGTAAATAATGTGGATTGTTTTCTATTTTGTCAGTTGTTGATGTGATGACAGTTCATACTGAAAAAGTAAAATCTTTATCAAACACTCTTTCCTTGTCGACATAACAATGAAATATTTAACTGAGACTCACCGAATCGAGATTTTAATGATTATTGGGTACGGGGATAACTGCAGAAGTCAAGTTGAAGTGGCTAACTTATTTAATCACTGGTATCCCGAATTGCCTAATATTTCACAAAGTACTGTTTCTAAAATTCATGCACAATTCAGAGAACTTGGACATGTCAAACCATTGAAAAGAAAACCACACTTCGTTGAAGATGATGTGAAAATGGATATTTTGTTAAGTGTCGAAGAGAATCCAACTTCAAGTACACGTCAAATTGCCCGTGAAAATAATGTCAGTCATACAACTGTTCTAAGATGTCTTCAAGGAGAAAAACTTCATCCCTACAAATTAACTCTTGTGCAGGAGTTAACATCGATCCAGATCGTAGAATGGATTTTTGCGAAAGATTGATGAATAAGCTGAACAGAAATGAGACAGCTCTTGGTACCATTCTTTTTTCTTACGAATCAACATTCACATTGGATGGAGAGGTGAACCGACAGAACTGTAGATATTGCTTAGCACAGAATCCTAATTGGATGCTTGATACACATACTCAGTACCCTCAAAAGGTGAACGTTTGGGACGGTATCATAGGCGACCTATGGTCTATTAGTCTATTGGTCCTATATTCATAGATGGAAATTTGACAGCTGAAAAATATTCGAATATGCTTAGAAATGTGCTGGCAAACTTATACCTCAACGCAATAGATCCTAGCTTACCGAATGAAAATGTTTGGTTCCAGCAAGACTGGGAAACACCCAACTATGCTTTAATGGTAAGAACTTATTTAGATGAAATCTTCCCCAATAAAAGGATTGGACGAAGAGGTACTATTGAATGGCCAGCTAGATCGCCAGACCTTACACCGTTATATTTTTTTTGTGGGGCTATCCCAAGAACAAAGTATATGCAACACAACCAACTAGCATTTTAGACCTCAAAGACAGGATAACTACAGAAATACGGAATGGTTCCCCTCAAACTTTAAACATACTATATTTTTGCGTCTATATCTAAGCAAAAATATTGGAAAAGATTTTTCCAATAAAAATTTGGAGAGAAATGGCATTCTTCTGGTAAGAAGATGGAGAAGACAAGATAGTTTGTGCAGTTGCCTGATTTTCTTAATTACTTTTCGCAGTTTTCCTTCAAAATATTTGCTACTGTCAGTTTTATACTATAAATTGTTAAGAAATCAGTATTTTATTATTGTGAGGATATGAGTTCATTGATGTGAATGGTAATCGAAAAAAAACATGTTTAACTGAATGAAAATATTCTTGAGAGGATTGAGATATGCTTCGAAAGTATTTAGATAAAAGATAGGGATCCTGAAAAAATTGGTCAACCATTCAACAACAGATGCAGATCTAAAACTGTTCAATGATCTTGTTTGCTATTATCATAAAAATTAACGTTTGCAGCTTGATAGTCTGAAAAAATAACAATTATTTTGAACGCTAAATAAAAAACCTCAGAACGTGCCGTGGCTGAATTGTTTGAAATATCTTGCTTCTTAATTAGCATAAACCTCAATTCTACAAAAACATAAGTTGTTCTAACAACTAGTCAGTGACGTCCTCGATATTTTATATAAATCTTAAAGCAGTGAATGAATCTCAAATCAAGTAAAATTTCCTCGCTCACCTATGTCTCAATATTCAGACAACCTCTTTTCACCCATTTTTCAAAAGTTCCCTAATGAAGTGATGAAACGGAAGATTATTAATCACTGGATTTGACTTGGGAAATAATGTTCAAGTATCTTCGATGATCCAGCAAATTTTTTACTTGCTTCAGGACTTCAGTGCTCTTTAGGCACAATTGTAATTATCCTATTCTCATCTTTATAATTCTTGCTTAGCTTGACAATTTCTCTGACAACAAGGAGGTTTCCGGCTTATGACGTTTTTTCCACGAACTTATGTTCTCTTCAAACCCATGCTGCTTTGGCACATACAGAAGAACCATGCTTACTTCTAGTTGCGGTAAGGTTTGAAGAAGCCTGTGTACAGCTGAAGGCTTGTAAGGTTAACAGTATATCTATTTTAGAAGTGTATCATGAAATTTATTGCATCTATTCCCAGCCCAACTTTTTCTACGATATCTTTGTACCAAACAGATGATTTCAAAGAACCATTAAAAAGTATGAAAAAAGCACGCAAGCTAGTGGGGCTTCTGTTCATGAAAATAAAGCAGCTCCAATTTTTTTGTTACAAAAAGGGGATACAGGAAGAAGGTAGGGGGTGAGGTTCAGAACAAAGGCAGTTCTGAATTGTTTGTATAAACTTTGTATAAACCTCATATCTATTTGAAAAATTCAATACACCTTGATTTATAACGACCAAGAAGTATTATCTATTCTACACGAATTTATTTCCATTAAACATAAATCTACATGTTTGAAGCCTCTTCAGATCATCAGCCCACCGCACTGCGTGTTAGTTATAATGCCGTTCAAAAACCAGCAACTTGCATTCAAATAACACCGATTAGCAGTTGAAATAATATCGCGAAGTAGTTATTTAAGGCTTAAAAGAGACGTTGTTCTTCTATTAACATCTATCAACGGCCATAATCATTTGATATTTCAACATTTCTTTGAGGATTTCAGAATAATCGCAAGTTACATCTGCTGCACAGGGCGATTGTACAAGGCTATTATAACCAGAAAAATTTTGGATTTTTAGATTTTGCAATACAGATAAGGGATGAAATAATGAACGTTTTGTTATAAGCTTAAGCTTGAATTTTGGAATGCAGTGGTAATGACTTTAATTTACAGACGGCTGGTCAACGTTTATTAGAAAAAAAGTGTCGGTAGCCTGGTGGACACTTTAATCACTGCAAAAGAAGAAATAACATTTTATGAAGTAGCAATTTAATGCTGAAGTTCATAAGACATTAGCATTCAGTTGTTACTCCGAGGTGGTCTCAAAAATATTATACTTACTATTTTCAATACTTTAGTAGAGTGTACTATTTTATTTATTAATTCAGCAATGTGTATATAGATTGTACCATTGAATATAAGCCTTTTTCCTGGTAACATTTAAATAAGATTCGCCATTATCAGCACTAAGCAACTAACAATTAAAGTTTTATAATGGCTATCAAAACGTTTAAAGAGCCATTCTTATAAAACAACCCATTTTACAATGTTCTTCCAGCCAGTCACGTAGTTATAGCTTTCACGTGGGGAGGGTTTTGTTTTTTTTCATCTGATAGGTTTAGAAGGGGAAAGCTTTATTGAAGGCGCCGCCTGAGGCAAAAAAATCGAGTGCCACGACCTAAAGCAATTTTTCAAGTTCAAGAAATAAAGTTAAGTTTTTTTTAAATTATTTGTTTGACTTGGATACATCTGAAAGTATTTTTAAACATCGTTTTTCGTTTTGCTCCCTTCTGCTGAAATGGTTATAACCATGTATATATATATTTTTTTAAAGGAGCCGTCCCTTCGCCTCAGTCTCTTGGGCTTATTGTGGATTCTCCTAACATTCTGACTACAGCCTATTCAGCCAATCCGTTCCCTGTATTAGCTCATACAGGTTCTTCACTGGTTGGTTGTAGAAGTCTCCTGGAGTCATTTGGGGTCTTTCATTTAGTTTTTGCGTCCTGTGGTCCAGCGTTTCACAGTTGCATAATATGTGCAGAGCTGTTTCAGTGTCTTTTTTGCATATCCTGCATGTGAGGTCTCCGTACAGCCCTATTTTGTTCAGGTGCTCCTTTGTGGGAAAGTGTCCCGTAAAAAGCCCTGTTATGGTGCGTAGTTTGTTCCTGCTCATTGAGAGCAGTTCTTTTGCTACTTTTTCTGATGGTTCTTCCATAAATTTCTTCCCATGTGTTTGCCTGGGCGTATTCTTCCAGAGTTTCATGGATTGTTCTTTTACCCACCCTTTTAACCATGACCTAGTGGAGCATCTGGGGATGCCCACAGATGGTTCGGATCCTTCCATCAGTCAGCTTTTTCATTGCCAGTGATTTTTTTGTGACCTGGGACCCATCCAGTGTTACACTGTTCCGAGTCGCCAGTCTTCTAAGTTCTTCGCAGCATTTCCATTCCAGCCGAGATGTTACCTTTATATTAATTTGGAAGCACCTATTTTAAAAAGTGATAGATGATTGGAAATTGAAGCTTTTATTAAAACAGAAAATCATGCTCACAAAAGTAAATTTAACCTCTTCAACTAAATTATTCACAATTGTTGAGGAATCTATTTCTATTGCCACATCCCGATGATTACTCATATTGCGGCAGTATGCTCATGAAAAATTATTGTACCTCTATTGTATTTTCTATGGGGAGGGTTTGAAACCCCAAACCTCCCCCCTTATATACGTCCGTGCTTCCAGCGCTTGTAAGTATAGAATTGGCGCAGATCATAAAACAACTCGCCTATTAGACATGCTCTATATAGATGTTGTTTGTTGCTGTAATAAAACAGTTTTCAGAACATCAATAAATGTCTAATAAGAATTGAGAAAAACATGTTTTTATAACAGATCTGTTACTGGGATGGAAGGGACAATTGAAAGCCATTATAAAAACGTTTTGTAAATAAAGCTAGCAGCTTTAGCACTTTTGCTACGACTGCTAATAGTTACCTATAAGATAAAAAAGATTTTCCAACGTTCCTATTAACACAATATTGCTTGTGAACATGTAATCAATCTCTTTAGTTGTTGCGAAAATGAAATAAATGATAAATGGCTAATTCGGTATGAAAAGTACTTAATGAAAATTCAGCCATGGTATACGGTACATTTCTGATAAAATTTCAACGCGCCTTCTGAATTATGATAATTAAGGAAATTTGAAATATAGTTTAATTAAAGAAAAATGTTAAATTTATTTTTGATGAATAGTTTATTAAAACCTTCTACATTATAAACTAGCCAGTCCAGCATATTTATGTTTTATTAAAATGTGATAGGAAAAAATATAATTCAAATATATGGCCTGTCTCTTCAAAGCCGCACAAAATGGCCGCTTTTTTATACGATTATTATAAATCGAAATTTTCCAAAACAGGGCAATTATGGTCTTTACGTAGCTCTGGATTTGTCTAGGAAGAGGTGAAAAAGTTTTTCTAGTATAATGTTTCAATCAAAGACAAGGGCACAGAATTTTGGTTTCTTATAAAGTGTAAATATATTCTCTAATAACAATGTCGCTTTTTCCCGTTGTTGGCTTGAAAATCACTATTATTCTGTTACATATGTTTAGCTCAAATTCTTCCGATTCCAGTTTAACGAACTTTGTCTTTTTTTTAAACAAAACTAAGTTTCTTAAAATCGATCTCAACTTAGTAAAGAAAGGCCTTATTGAGAAAGAAGTTTTGTTAGGTCTTAGAAGGAACTGGGATAGGAGTGTACGAGCCAGGAACCAAAACTCTAAAAGCTTGGGTCAGTAGCCTTCAACAGATAACGTGTTATATCGGGGCTAGTACTAGAGTGCCACCAAGATTTAGCTGACGTCTCGGAAGATAACAATAATACCCTGAGCTGGGTTGAAGGGCACGACATTGCCGATTCTTTAGCCAGAGAAGCGGCTGGACTGAAAATTTCAGGACCCAGTGACACCTACGGACTAACGACTTCGACAATTGCGGAACTAGCTAAACGTTACACCCATGCTCAATCCCTTAGGAGTTGGGATGGAATCAAAAGATGCAGTATTGCCAGGATCACCCTGGGAAGCTATCGCCGAAGGAATATTTGGCGATGACCAAGACCAACATACATTTAACAGTGGGGTTTCTGACTGGCCACTGTTAACTGAGGAAACACCTCCATACTATGGGGCTAGTGGACACACCTTTATGCAGAATGTGTGAACAGGAAGATGAAACTGTCAGGCATGTCTTATGCGAGTGTCCGGAATTATCGTCAATAAGAGATATAAAGGAGATGTCGCCTAGTGACCTTTCCACCTTCCTGGGAAGGACAAGTTGGACGATGACCTAGGAGGACAACTCCTCGGGAGGATGTACAATGGGTCACATGTGGCCTAATTGCTGTGGGTCTACACTCACCTTCCCTAAAGAAGCCCCAAGTATCTCTCATTCAGATATTCACGCCATAAAAAAGTGTGCCCAGTTCAATATTGACAACGGATATAGAAAGGGAAGGATTATCAGAATATTCAATAGTCAAGCAGCCATTAAAGCACTGAGCTCTTGTAGAAATGCCTAGACAAAGTCAATGATTTGGGCGAGAACAATATAGTCATCTTATCCTGGATTCCAGGACCCACTGGAATAGAAGGAAATGGAATAGCAGATAAACCAGGAGATAGGGTGACTGTAACACTTTTTTGGGGGATGCAACCCTTTTGCGCTATCAGCTCCAATGTAATATCAGAAGAAATAGGCAAAGCTGGAAGAAAAAAATATTTGACGATTGGAAATGGAAAGCAGAGGCTAGAAAATCATAATTACTTCTAGGTGACTACAACCCGTTGAGATTAATACACAAGTCAAGGTAAAACTGCACTAAGAGTTTTAACAGGGATCATGACGGGACATTGTTGCATAGGGAGTGGCCGATCGATAGAATGGCCAGCATCTCCTGATCTGACGCCATTGGACTACTTTTTGTGGGGTATGTCAAAGGTATTTTATACAAAACCAAACTCAGATGACTATTCCAGTAAATAAAGGAAAAAAGTTAACATTAATGACGCCCTATTTTCATCTTCCGGTTGGAAGTTGCATTTGGTACCTCATTTAGCATGAGACAAAGTTCTGCATAAAAACACGTGCGAGGGCGGAGAAAATGGCCCCAAGAGACCAGAAAAAAAGGCTTTCAGCCAATATCTCCTAAAATATGGCAGTTAGATATTTTTAGATGTGATAAAAATTGAAGTTCAGTTAATTTTCTACAAAAATGGTCCCCATGATTTTTCTCGAAAATTTGACCAGTCTCGAGAAAAACGGCGCCAAGCGCACCTCGAATAATGAGCTTCTGTGCTGTATGCCGGAGAGCACAGTCCGTGTATTTACACATCAGCGGGGGGACAAATTATTCAATAACTTTGTGAAAAATGCATATTTTCTCATGAATATATGAATAAAAAAATATATATTTTTCTATAATAAATGAAACATGAAGAACGTTTATAACTCGTTATTCCAAAAACCTCAATCAGTCTGGTTGCAACAAAATTTGCAAAAATTTGCGGAGAATTTGCAAGAAATTGAGAATTATGGGTAAATATTCTTCACCCTTGAGGCATTTTCAGTTTTCCTCCCCAAAAACCTAATGAACTTCAGTATTTTGCCACATGTGCAAAGCTGATTGTTGCTAGATTCAGGTACACTGGTGAGGTCCATCTCGCTAGAATTAATCTTATAGCCCGTTTTCCTAATAAGTATATCTTGAGGCCTGATCTGAGAGGAAAACAAGACCCTCGGAAATATAAATATCCATCAAAAGTGTCTGTTTACAGGGTTTCTCATTTATGGCACCGAGGATTTTCCCAATCTGTAAAATGTGGTGGCGCCATCTACAATTAGTTTCCACAATCCAAAACATTGAAAATAATGGATTTCCAACACCCCCCAGCTCAAATTTTGTATAAAACTTGCATATTTCACAAGCCTCAAACCTGATTTTTTTGCAGAGAATATTATTGTTCCGAAAAACATCATAGGGACCAGTTTTGTAGAAAATTAACTGAACTTTAATTTTTATCTGAAACAAAAATCTCTAACTGCCATATTTCAGGAGATATTGGCTGAAAACCTATTTTCCTGGCCTTTTGGGGCCATTTTCTCCGCCCTCGCACGCGTTTTCATGCAGAACTTTGTCTCATGTTTAATGAGGTACCAAATGCAACTTCCAACCGGAAGATGAAAACAGGGCGTCATTAATGTTAACTTTGCCTTTTTTTCCTCCTTCATTTACTGGACTAGACTTAGATGACACGCTTGCGATTGGATCAGTCACATCTGAGATGTTGAGTAACGTTGGAAGACATACTAGATTAGCATGGTACCAAGACGTTCGCGGCGAGTATTTTGACCATTTCCTCCATTGATATTGATGTTTTTTTTTTGTTTTTTTTTGCAGGCTTGACTATAATAGACAGTTTGCCGTCCTTGGTACATAAAAAAGTATCCTTGCCCTTAGATGAGTGAGATGAATACGAGTTTTTAATAACGGGTATGTAATTTGACCGCCATTGACAGCACATTAATATTAATATCAAGGCTAATGGATAGAAAACAATCAAACCGTCTCCGGTACCTCTCTATTAAATAGCATTTAACATAAAGATAGAGAGATCATCATTTATGAATACATCAGTTGATTTAAAAGCAATAATTTGTTTAATAATACCAAATGGTAGGTACAAATGTTAACCAAGGTGGCATTTTAATTTGACGACCCCACTGCATATAAATATGATATAAATCTTGTTCTCGAACACGTTAAGTGATCCATTTTTATAATTAGACCTGTGGTAACATCAATTAGCACCTACAAATGCAAATGCGGGTACCAAAATGATGTTATTAAAATCCTCTTAAAAAAAAACAATGTAGACGATATCATTTAATAACCGAAATCGGTTGGCTCCGCTCCATTAGTTAATGAAGAGTGTGTTGTATATTGTGCAGGCCCTTATATGAATGCACATTTTCAAAACACTTGGCAATGGAGGAGAAACTGATTTACTTTTTCCTTTTTTAATAGATACACTGTTCTACATCAGAAAAACCCCAATAAGAGATCAGGAAAAGCGTAATATTCAGAACAATCATAAAATTTAGTAACTCAATACATTCATTATGAGCTACAAAAAGTATGACGATTTAAGGAAAACTCAATATCATGGCACAGAACCAGAAAATACATCAGATTCACAATTCATCGCGATAATTAAATTATAATAAAGCAGATAATTCTTCTGAATGTTGGTTCGACTTACGTTGAATACCAAAAAGTTCGATACCAGTGGCCAAAAATGTTATTTCCTCTTTACCATCACTATCCATGTCATATACAATTGGCTATATATTATGCTACGTCGGTCAAATGGTAACAGGACAAATAAAGAAGATTGATTTTGGGGCCAAGGTTCCATAGTTACCATTTTTATTCAAATACATTACATGAGACATTATGCGATATGATGCAGCTTATAGGTCTCATGGAGACAGAATACTTGAAAGCTGCATGAGACCAAATTGTCTAGTGGGGAAGCTCGTAATGCGAAGTGGAGGAATTTGCAGTTTGCAGATGTGCCCCAATAAAAGGAAATCAAGCTGTGCTTCATTAAATTGGAAGCATACTACGTAATGGTTTTATTATGGGACTGAGACATTCCAGCTGGACTCCAGCAAAATTTTTACCATATCGCCTCAGTAGAATTTGCCTGAAGAGGTAAAGAAGCATTTAATTGCTGCTCTCGTTATTTTAAAGAGAAAGTGGATAATTCTGGTATTAGAACAAGTAGTATATTTTCTGAAATAACTGATCTTCAAAAATCCTACTTTTGAAGAAGAATAGAATGTAATCCTTTCTTCAATAACATGGCCCAGGGAGGAGAAAAAAATTGGCCGATAGTACCCAGCACGAAGAACCCTACCTTTCGTCCAGCCCGCCTGGTCAAAATTCCAATGGGTAAACCATCTGGAATAAAAATTAATAGATTATTCTTAACAGTAAACCCAACATGGAAAAAAGAACAATCTAGTGGATGGTACACAAACAGTGGGAGAAGAATGAACATTTAAAATGGACTAAAGGAGCAGCAGGGAAAGCAGAATCTACATTCTTCTTCCTCCAATATTTTGAGCTCTCTCAGGGGCCCATTTAGGCGACAATGTCCAGCTAGGATCCCTGTTAAAACTCTTAGTGCAGTTTTACTTTGACTTATGCATTCGTTTGATCTTAACAGGTTGTAGTCACCCAGAAGAGTCTTTGATTGTATAAGCCCTACTAGAACTTTCCAATGGTCAGATCTTCTCTTTTCCTTGGCTTCACCTATTTCTTCCGCAAAAGGGTTCAGGCCCCCAGAAAGGTGTTTCAGGCCCCCTTTTTGTTAGTTCATCTGCTATTTCATTTCCTTCTATTCCAGTGTGTCCTGGAATCCATAGTAAGGTGACTATGTTGTTCTCGCCTAGTTCATTGAGTTTGTCTAGGCATTCCCACACCATTTTGGAACTGATTACACAAGAGCTCAGTGCCTTAATGGCTGCTTGACTATCCGACATTATGATAATCCTTTGTCTTCTGTATCCTTTATCAATATTGAACTGGGCGCACTTTATTATGGCGTGGATTTCCGCTTGAAAGATACTTGGGATTTTTCCCAAGCTTTCAGAGTGTTTGGTTCCTGGCCCGAACACTCCTATCCCAGTTCCTTCTATTGCTTTTGAGCCGTCTATGTACCATTTAATGGCATCTTTCCCTAGTCTGGTAATGGTATTTGGATCCCATTCCTTCTTGTTGCTCATTTCTTCCGTAACGACTTTCTTTGAAAAGTTATACTTTTCCAACATACTGTCTTGTGGCATGTCCCAGGTTGTCTGATTTCTAAGAAGTGAGGAGGTGGTTTTTTTTTCAATGATTCCCTCTCTACTTAGTCTGTATCTTGTTCTTTCTGCAACACTTTCCACCACCATATGTAGAGGGGTAAGGTCGAGAATAACTTCCATGGCTGCCGTTGGGCATGTTCTCATTGCTCCTGTGATGCATATACAGGCTAGTCTTTGAATTCTTGTGAGGTTTTCTCTCGTCGTCAATAGGCTAGTTCTACTACTCCATAAGTGATGATTGGTCTCACTATGGCAGTGCACATCCAGCATAGGATTTTTGGGTCACAACCCCAGTTTCTTCCTGCGGTAGGGAGGGTGAACAATAATTAATTAAAATTACTGGCCACAGTTCAGCGAACTCAATAAAGCCTCATCTTCAAATTGATAATGAGCATTATTCCAATAGCACCATTAGCAGTGACGCCTCAGAACTTCCAGCTAATAAACAAAATATCCTACAGCCACTCCTCGAGCGTTTCAGTCTACAGCTGTACCCATCAACATCAATGATTTACCTACACTCAACGTTATCGATGACAAATATTTCAAACAATACTCCTACTGTGAACCAAAATTGCAATTTATATTTTGATTGTACTATAAATAATCAAGTTTGTAGTATTTTGTCACTCAATAAATCAGCCAGTTTCAAAATTAATATCCACATTTATTATGTTTGTATGTGTATTAGGTAGTATGTATTGCAAGGTATAAGTGCGAATAATAATCTGTTACTAGTGAGAGAGATAGACATGCCAAAAACCATGCAAAGTAATATTTTTTTAACAAAATGTGTATATATAAGTATATAAGTGTATAAGTGTATATAAAGTTTATTTTCGATTTTTTTCCAGAAAAATCAAAGGCCCTGATGATTTCACTTATGAAAATATAATTACCTACAGTATTATCCACCTACCTACCATAATTTTAGCTGAAGTCAATTTGCAATACATTTCTAATTCTTTTAATACATTTACAACGAACAATCGTTTCCTTTGTCTTCACATCTCGACCACCAGGCAAGTTGTCCAACAGTATATAATAATGACAGCTACAAAGCTATTTCCAAAATAAACATATAACTTTGATATAAGAAGAACGATAAACACGCTGACTGCCGACAAACTCATAAAGTCGGCGGTGTCGATGGATACGGCGCTTAAATATTTTCTGCTTTGTGTAATTAATTGATTGCCAATCTGAGTATCGTTTGGGAGTTTTACCTAACGCAATAGTACGAAGCCTTATTACACTTATTCGTAACAATAGAAAATTTGATTTGATTGTTTTTTTCAAAAAATTTAAGTGATCTTCACATAAATTTAATCAATGGAAGGTGTGTATTAAACTTATTTTTTTTTTTACTCTTATACTATAGGTTATTAATTAAATGCCAATTTTTAGTTTCATAATAATACTTATTGTAACGCTGGTTTTCATTATGAAACTGAATTTCTAATAACCAGGCAGACAGACCCAATATTTTCTGTAGAATGTTTTTACAGTTTGAAGAGATTCGTGTGATTTATGACAGTTTGAATCTTTTGCGTTGATTTTTAAAAGAAATGTCGAGCACCAGACCAAAAATACTCAATGACCAAGGTAAATAGATATTTAAACTTATCAATTTTCGTTCACAATAATTTATTACTAATTTTGTTCAACATTAACATACCTATATATTATACGCTTTATGCTATCAGTTTAACAATGTGGTCCCGTAGCACAGTGAGCAAAGGCGCCGCATAATGTTGTTTTTTATCTGTAGGTACATGTCGGGTTCGAGACCCGGTTAGTGCATTTTACCGATCTTCACATATGATCGTTGAATAATATACTAATTTGACATACACTGCGAAAATTATTGATGATATAGCATGTGTATAGTACGTTTCTATAACTGTCTTTTGTTCAAATCAGTTTATGAAAGCATATTGCATATTAAAGGTTGATTATGGACCATATGAATCCATCTATAAATTATTTGAAACGATTTTTCAGGTTTCTTTGGACATTTTGTGCTTATTAAGGATCTACTTTCAAAATAATTCCT
>CAJUYI010001543.1:27944-79443 GCA_910591695.1 Galerucella pusilla
TGAAGTGCACGTTCCAGGAACGGTTTTTATTGGGATAGCGCTTTTTTTAGCTTATTTTGGAAATTTTGTTAATAAAACGCGTTTGTTGTTACTTTTTTGTGTATGATCATTTTTGTTTTCAAAACATGTTGTATAACTCAGTTTGGTGATTTTGTGTATTGAAGTGTGTATCGATTAACAAATATTCCAATGATAAATCATAAGAAAACCTGGAAAAAAACTTATGATGCTATCCTGATAACGCAGGTAATTGATTATTGGAAATTTCTCTTTCTAACATTGGTAACCAAATTTGACTACATTCGGCTGAAATACTAGCTACACATTTATCTGCATTTAGTTGTATCAAAGCACCCTCTTTGATTTTTCGTCTTTTATTATTGGGCTCTTTCAATATTATTTTTGACGAATCCCATTGAATTTTATGCCCCTCTTCCCAAGCATGTTTACAAATACCTGACTTAAAGAACTCCCTATCTTTGATGTATTTTTTATGTTCACTTATTCGAACTTTCAATGGTCTAGATGTTTCACCTAAATAGAATTTGTCGCATTCGATATCTGATATATGCAATTTTTTGAAGATTGTTCTTCATTTTTTGGTTTCGTCGAAATAAAAAATTAAAAACATCATTGTGGTTTGATTCCCAAAAGAATAAGAAAAAAGAATAAGTAATGCCACAAGGAACTTACAGAAGATACATAGAAGTAGATGTTTGTTCTTAGTTTAGTTTAAATTTGTAATGCGTTATAATAAAATGATACTATTATCTTGACATCTATTGATAACACGCTTCACCTTTACAATTGTTACACGAAACTGTAATTGGGCAAGAAACCTTTTGGAAATGTAATAAGCTCTGTGAAAGCCATTGGTTGGTTGATATACTGAGAGAAGGAATGCACATGAAGGCATAAAGAGGTATAAGGGCTGCTCTATCCTTTCAACTCATCGAATTAGGAGGGCTCTTGGACCTTAGCTGGAAAAAGCCCTAAAAAAATAATTTCATTGAAAATTTTATACCAGTTAATTTTGGCCAATCAGATGCCTGCATTTTGACATGTTGCTATGACAATAACCTAATTTCTTCAGAAATTTCCCTGCGTAGAGGGAAATTAATAAGTGGAAATTCCTTTCTGGCTTGACAGCTGTCATAAACATATTTTTGATACAAATTTCAAATGTATCAGAAATTCCTCTTCCACTTTTTGTGTATTTTCAACCGATAATATCAAATCCGCGAAAAAAAGAATTCGCAATTCGCTGTTGTGAGAAAAAGTCTTAACAACGGCCTGCTATGATGTCCGTTACATGGATAATAATATGTTTCCTAAAAGTAAGTCACCAATATAATTTCCATTTTAAAAAAATCTCTCCCTAGACCATGAAGCATTAATATTCCGGAAATTTTCCCCAGTTGCGAATTTCTTAAAGAAAATTCGCACTTCGAGGAAATTTCCGGAAATAATTCGTGCTCTAGGGAGATTATAAATTAAACTATAGCAGGATTATTACCAATAGCAAACAACTACGACTTGTCACGTTCAAATTGTCATGTTCAAATTCCACTCTACTGAAAATAATTATCTTATGAAAGACGCGTAATTTGCTACCTTATCTATAGGTATCGTGCTAGTAACAATATATTATTATAAAAAGTATACATGGTTATTTAACTTTTCGAGTCCTTCCATCCTAACTCATGCGATTAAGACTATTCCGGAAATTTGGTCGATGTCTGTAGTCGATAATTTCGAAAAAACTGTAGCTCTTCGTTGAAAAAAACAGATTACAATTTTATGTTACGTAATTTACCACAAGTTCATGGCTAATAATGTCACTAATTGGTATTTGTTCTAAATGCTCATCAATGATTACATGGAAGGAGTTGCAGCGAATTACCCTTGCTTAAAATTGCATGTTTTCTCATGACAGGAACTGCTTTTTAACTTCTACTGTTGCATGTTGGAATCAATCATTTTTTTGGATAGTGAACTAAGATAAGGTTGGCTAAGTTCGAAGTCAATCAATTAATTTTTATTTTCTGAATAAGAATAAAATATTTTATACCAAGAACTACTGCAACTTAATTAGATATAATTTGAGACGACCTTTTCCTTTGACTCTCCATATGAGAAAGTAAGTTATTGTTTTTCAGTTATCAATAAACAAAACTAAGACGCACTTTTTTCTGAAACCAAAAATATACTAATTGGTTTTTTTCCATACGACATCACGATAGTAATCGTGCTATTTGTCAATCTCGAGTATATTCAGCAATCTCAGCAATTCAGCAATCTGTCATCTGTATCTGTAAAGTAGGGAGGGTGAGTGTAGGCTCACAGCACTTAGGCCACATGTGACCCATTTTACATCCTCCCAAAAAGTTGTCCTTCTAGGTCATCGTCCAACCTGTTCTTCCCGAAAAGGTAGACAGATGACTAGAAGACATCTACGTTGTCTCGGTAGGTGTAGGCCAGGACTCACCGAACACACACTCTCTTTTTGACGATAACTCCGGACACTCGCATAAGACATGCTTGACAGTTTCATCTTCCTGTCCACACATCCTGCAGAGAGGTTTGTCCACTAGCAACATAGTATGGAGGTGCTTCCTTAGTTGACGGTGGCCAGTCAGAAATCCTACTGTTAAACAAAGGTTTTTCCTGGTCATCGCCAAATATTTTTTCGACGCCAGCTTTCCAGAGTCGCTCAGGGTGATCGTGGCAAGACTGCATCCTTTGATCTCATCCCATCTTTTAAGGGATTGAGCATGGGTGTAACTTTTGGCTAGTTCCGCAATTGTCGAAGTCGTTAGGCCGTAGGTGTCACTAAGTCCTGAAATCTTCAGTCCAGCAGCTTCCCTGGCTAAAGAATCGGCAATGGGATTACCTTTACTTCTGTCGTGCCCTTCAACCCACCTCAGGATAATATTGTTATCTGCCGAGGCGTAAGCTAAATCTTGGTGGCACTCTAGTACTAGCCTCGATATAACACGTTGTCTGTTCAAGGCTAATAGGGCTTGTCTACTATCAGTGCAGATTGTTATGTTTATGCCAGAAATTCCTCCTCTGGTTAGTTCTTTTGTCGCAATTGGGATACCAGCCAGTTCTGTTTGAACCACGCGATCTGTCATATAAAATTCAATATGTCGTTCCTTGGCAAACAAACATTTAGGACTTTTGGTATACATCAGAGTGTTTATTTTGAAGAAAGGTGATTTAATTTCGTTGTTGTGTCTGCATAACAGCATTTATTTTTCGTAAATTTGGCGAACAAACTGTATAAAAATGACCAAAAGCTATTTATATCAATATCTAGGAATTCATCCACTACTCATATGTGGTTGAAATCCATTGAAGGTTGTCAAAGAAACACTAAGTCGAACCAAAGCCTATATTAAACAATCTTGAGCACTGTTTACCCTTGAACAGACAACACAAACATGACTAGACTTCCAAATTGTTTGCCCTGGACAGTCTTATTATATCATGTGATCTGAATTGCCTATAACTCTTTGTGTTGACATTTGGTATAAATAGTCAAAGATTGAAGCCCGAGAGCTCAAGCTCCTGTAGACTATCATTCACTTTTATTTCTATTCAATTTGAATTATGACGCAGCACAGCAGTGTTATTGGAATGAGTGACTCTTCTTGAGTATATTGCTATCCTTGTTTTGGAATGAGAGAATCGGATTAGATGTTGGTTGTAAGAAAAATGTGTTGTCATTTTAGCGGGTTATTCATCTAGTCTGTTTAATGATCGAAGATTTACATTGCTTAAATTGTATTATTATTGTTACTTATTAGATCTTTTCCAGATATTCCATAGTGGGAAGCAAATACTTCTATTTAAATATTTTTCTGTAGTTTATCAAAGACGGCAGTGATAAAGTGGGACGCTAAAAACCAGGTATTTGTGGTGAGTTAACATCCAACTGCTATGTACCAAATGAACTTAACTACATGTCTAGCAGTTTGCCTGTAACGCAGGCGTTACCATAGTGCTGTACTAACGGCTGTTTTCATAACAAACTCTAACACTACTTCAAGACCTAAAGCAAACTTTAAATAAAAATCGATATCAGCCTTTATAACTTTAATTTAGATAATTGGTCAGATGAAGAATTTTACCAAAGATTCAGGTTAAGCAAACCTGCTATAGTGGCAAGATTGCCAGGGAGTGCTTATGATCAGACTATTCTTAATAATAGTCGATTGAAAAATAATTTTTAAGGAGGCCAATGTAGGAGGTTCGATTTAATTGGAGACTCTGGATATGGAGTTCAGCCATATCTCTTGACTCCTCCGCAGGAAACAAATACAGAGGCTGAAAGAATATACAATAAGTCATTAATGAGAACTAGGAATACTGTAGAAAGACAGTTTGGTGTCTGGAAAAGACTATTCCTAGGTATAAGGTTCAAAATGGATATATCAATGACAATAATTGCAGCAACAGCGGTTCTCCATAATATGGCTATCGGAATGAATAAACCTTCAATGGTTTTTGCAGTAATCTATTTTTTTTCTCAGCTATTCTCACCAAATTCAATTCTTCTGTTGTAAAATTTGTACCCCTAACTCTTTTTCTATTTTCTTCACCCATAACATTTATTTCAAGTTGAAAATCAGAAGAAAGCATAAACACTAATATGAAAATATAATACGAACATGAGCATAACTTTATTTCAATTGAAAAAATCTCGAAACTATCATAGTCACTGATACCAACTTCTCTTGATAAACGTGAAATCACACTTTACTTAAAGGAACAGAACAGAAATGTTACGAAAATCATTCAACTTTAAGTGAAGTTAAAGTGATAAAGTCACTCTAGCTAAAGTAAACTTTGAGCATTTGTTATGAAAACGGCCGTAATATATTTTCATCACGAAGTAAAACATTTCAAACGAGTGTACCATAGATATCGATATCGAATGATGCTACGAAATAGTGAAGAAACGCAAAAACCAGTGAGTATCAATCAAAAATCATCTTCAGAGTATTTTAATGAAGAAGACGTTTGAATTCTGGCACTTCGGTGGTTGTAATACATACTTTTGATTCCTTCTAGAACTAAAGTGCGATAAAATTATGCTCAACAACCATCAACCATTATTCATCGTAAATCGCAAGCCAGTAGTGGTAATGATAATTAAGTTGTTCTTCCTTTTTATATTAAACACAATTTAATTATATACTTGTTATGAAATTTTTTAGTCATAAGTAGTTTCCCTGGTTTCATTATTGAGTTGACTTCAAAGAAAAGAAGCTGAACCAATTGGTAATTTGTTATTGTTCCTTATATCTGCGGCTTTTTAAATTGTTTCGGACTAACCGGTATCATCGGTGTCGATTTATACAATATGTCCCCGTGGAATCATATGGAAAACTTTTTGATTATTAATTTTAGGAAGAAAAGGTATTTTTCATAAAAAGTTCTGCATTATCTAAAACCTATAATACAGTCATCAAATATTCAATTTTCCAGTCGTATACGAGGTTTGTATGAGTTTTACTCAATAGTACAGTACCTTTAAATTCGACAATACCGAAGAATGTTACAAAAAAAAGTTGGATATGTAGAAGCATCAGTATGATTGATAATCAAATTTGTTTGTTTATAACATTAATATGATGTTAATTTTATAACTTAGTGCTTGAATATATTTTATTTTTTGCAAAATAAATGAATATGCACCATTTCGCGTTTTGAATGCAAAATTATCAAAAAACATAAATGAAATAAATGTTCATTCAAAATAGAAACATTTGTAAAAAATAAAATAATTTAAAGTTTCAATTTCTATAAATGCAATTACATATTCAATTGTAGTTTTTAATTCTGATCAACTGTTTTTAGTAACATCATTCGATATTGTCAAATTTAAAGGCACTTTACTCTGGAGTGAATTCAACATTGTTCGACAAACCTCGTATACGACCAAAAATTTTTTCCAGATGACTCCAACTTAGGGGTTGTATATATTGTTTATCAAACATTCACTTTGATTCCATATTTTAGTTAAGCAGGACGCGACGAATGGCTATATGAATAAAATAATTTATCGGTTGTATTTATTATTCAATCTGAGCTGATGATTTGCAATTATTATATGTGAATGTATCTAACTGAATGAACTGAATAACGTACTGACCAGGGTGCCAATTACTTCTGTTTCTTTAGATATAGTGCAGAAGTTCTTCACGGGGCACCTGAACAATTATCCATCATTTGAGTTAATTGTCTTGCTAGTTGTTTGGTTAATCTAGAGTGTTTTACAATCAAAGCTTGACTAAATTTATTGAATGTACTTGTAACTCTCAGGAAATGTTGTCTCTATTGAACGTCTTCTTCTTAATATTCTGGCACTTGATGTTGCAGTATTCCATACACGTTTCTCCAACGTTCTACCAAATTATTACTAATATTTTTTTAATAATTTTCTGTTGTAATTTTCAATATGTAGTTTTATTGGTTTCATCTACTTAGTAAAAATGTCAATATGAGTGGTTCATAAACAATAGGTGAACATAACCTAGAATTAAGGACAACTCAAGCGATATTTACCATGTCAATTAATAATTCGTCAGCAAAACATGTGAAACAGTTCAAGAATACAAAATCGAATGGAAATCCTCTTATTTTCACTGTGAATCAATTCACACACAGAATTGGCCGTTAGTCCTTGGACAATTTGGGAAAACTAGACTATAGTGACATTCTATAAAACATAGAAGGTCTCTTTTTCATACCAGAAAAATTCAACGGTAAAATCAACTTTGATTAGCTGAAGAAGACGATTGGTCGCTAAATTGTTTATAATTTTTTAGAACGAACAGGATAATGATCTAACTATCGATAAAACAGTTGAGGACTGACATGACCATAATTAGTAATGGATTGAAATGTGTCGTGTGACCACCTAGGCCACCAGAATTACCGCCAACCGATTTTTTCCTGTGGGGTCATTATTAAAATTGTTGTAGGTAGGACTTGGGAAGTTGGAGGAATATAATAATCTTCAATGTCATTTTACTACATTTTCTCTACCATAGGAACAGTTAAGGATTTTTTTGACGAAATATGGTCCATCGTAAGTTTCAAAATTGCTGCCCACAATAGAATAATGTTTTTCCCAGATGGTTAAATTTTATTTCTGGTTTGTATGGATCAAATACTATTCCTGGAAATATTGACGTTGAATTTGAAAAGTCCTGACCTGTTTTAAAATTAGTTGAAGGCAACCCTTTACAATATTGAGCTGATATCCATTAGAAAACCATATATTATTAGACGGAGTTTTTGATGGATTACACCCCGAAAGTTGCCGCGCCACCGTTTATCTAGGGGTATGTTACTTTCAGTTGGGATGGAATATTTTTAACAATTTACAACACATAATTTTCAGTCCAACGCTTTGATGGACAAATCATGATATTAATTATATGCAGCTTGATTGAAAAGTGGCAGAAGGAGGAGGCAAACGGATCGCATTTTAACTTAAGATGATTTTTGAGTGCTGTTCAATCATTCTCTTTTTGACGGGTAAGACAAAACATTTCTTAGTTTATAAGTTCCATTTCTATGCATGGGTAGTTCATTACTAAAAAAAAAATAAATAAGCCTCTGTTTTTTTTTATTGGGATATAGTAGTAGATGGTTAATAATTTAACAAAGTATTTTGATCATGATCTTCCTCTTCACCTTGCTAATGGCATTATTCTGCAAAACCCACAAGTATGATATCTACATTTATATTAGTCGTGAAAGAAGGACTCCGTAATTCTAACACTTCTATGATGCTCACTGTATTTTAAGTTGACAATATTTCATTGTATCATGATTCAATATTAGACGTACTAAATGCAAACTACTCTAGTATAATTCAATAATAATCAAGATATATTTTAATTTGTGTTATTATACCACTTCGGTCCATTTTTGTGTTTCCTTCAAGATAGGTATAATTCCATACTGACAGACTTCTTGCTTCAAGGACACGGTAATAAAATTGCACCTGAACAGAGCACACGTCACGTTCTCGGTACTTTTCAGTACTCACTGAAAAATCCATTATACTTTTAAAAAATTGCATAAAATGTGCGGGTATCATTTTTCACATTCATACGTCTATGTAGGTCGTGTTTGGTACCAGGACCGTAGTACTAATAGTTTTATCAAACTTTAACAGTAAAGCTACAGCCTTTCTTACCCTGATAAGTAGCCAATTCGCCTTGAGAATGAATCTTCTTGCTGGTTGCTTCTCATCGTCTAGTACAAGAAACCGAACATTCGCCAGGTAATCGTACTGACATAGGATTTGCTCAGCAGTTTCTTCATCTAGGTGACAAAATCTGCAGATGGCTTTGTCTGTCAACCCCATTAGCTTTGCATGTTCGTTAAGCTCACAGTGCCCCGTGGCTTTGACAGTCTTCCTACCTTTGCTCATTAGATCTGTCGCAAAAAATGGCGAATGTCCTCTAATGAACTGTTTCGGTCTTCTTGACCTGGTACCTATGGTTATTTGTAACTTATTATTGAAGCTATATCTCGTAGCTGTTGCTTCAATTACGACATTCGCTTTCAGCTCCTTAATAAGCTTTCGATATTCAACAACATGAGCTTGACTTGGCAAGACTTCCATTGCACTTGTGGAAGCTGTTTTTATGGCTTCCGTAATACACAGGCAAGCAAGCCTTTGTGTGCTTCTCAATATCCTTACAGCTCTCACTTCCAGTTTCTTTCTCCACCACACCACTGATCCATAGGCTATTATTGGTCTAACAACCCTTGTTCATAACCACTGAGTTCCGTTTGAGACTCATTGATTGCTAAGAGTTTTTGTAGATATTTCCACTAGTCCAGATCTATACTGGGAGAATGCATGAAATTTCAAAGCTACATGGTTATTAGGAAATATAAGTATCTTCTTCTCTATCAATCTATCTCACTTCGATGACAAACTTCACTCCTTGAATTTCATTGTCTGTATCTCTGTCAGTTTTAGATCTATCTCTTATGCATTATTGCCTTGACCACACCTCTGAAAACACTAAGGCTGAACTCAGACGGACTACAGCTATGCGTCACGACAACTTTATAAATGTGGTTGTGGCTAAGCTCAGACGGACCACAGCGACGCGACTAGTTTGTGTTTCTGTTGTCGTCATCTGTCGTTGACGTTGAAGACGACTTCAATTAACGAGAATGGTGTTCGGTAGTGTTCATCAGTTTCAGTATGGAGGAACTAGGAGTGGCCAGTTGTCGCATTGCGAAGGTGGTCTGTCGTCCATGTGTTTTGCATTGAACCACCAACAACGAAAATTCTGTGGGTGATACCGTCTACAGGTAGCGACCGTCGCTGAGATCAACTACAAGAAGTCGCTCATCTGAGTACTGCTCTAATTTTATTGCATTTTCAATATAAACACGACCTCCGTCCACTAACAACCACAATTATGAAGTTGTCGTGACGCGTCGGTGTGATCCGTCTGAGTTTAGCCTCAGTTTCTAGATATTAAGTGGAAGATTTCATGAGCACCAACATTTTCCCAGTAGATTGCAAACATCTGGTGCACCTAATCTCTCCATCACTTCAAAAATTGTAAATAATTAATGCAAAATAAATTCGGAATATTTTCCAAAAAGATTCACTTGACCTACTCCGTTCCTGCCTGAAGTTTAATTACAAAAATATACAGCTTGTACTGTACCTAATCGTGCAACAACTTGATTTTGATGGTTGAACCGATTTACGTTCATTGTTTTAAGCACGAACTAATAAAAAACTGAAGTAAATAAAATAAATATTTTGGTGAGTATTTTTTTCTAGCTTAGTTTCGTCTACAACTAATAAGCAATTGGAACAAGTCTTGTTTCTGTGCAAGGTATTAGCATCTCATAAAACTGTAAAACAACAATTGCTTGACCACCCGCAAACTGTATACATGAATACCTATTTTTAGATCTCAATGAATTTATAATATTTTGAGTTGAAAATTGTTCCTATATAGAGATTTTAATGAAGAACAAACAAAATTGAACACTAAATGTATTCTTACATTTAGTTTCTTAGTTTTTTATATAAAACATATTGAGGTTAAGATTGATTAGATTATGAGGGCATTTTCATCGGTTAACTCGGAGGTCTGAGGCCCCATAGTTTTGTTTCAACCACAAATCACCAACTCATTTCCAACAATTTTCAAATTGTGTTCTAAGTGCATGTCTATCTGATAATCTAATCCACGACCAATAATTTATGTTTATGGTTGGAGCCATGGACAACTTCAGTCTGTACTGTTGGCATCGTTAATCAACTGATCCAAAGGATTACACGATTGTTATTATTCATATAATATTGATGTATATTGAAAAAAGAAAATGAAACAGAGTGGAAAGTCACATTTTTTCTGCTATGTTTATAAATATGATGTTTATCAATATGCTGAACCTATTAATTGATATAATAATGTTAAATATATGGAAACAGGTATTCATGTTTTTACGTTAAGTTTAATTGTAGGAATAATCGGAAGAAGTCTAAGTTATTTCGTAATCAACCAACAGAGAATAGAAGATATATTTTTCGTCAGCCATTTTATGATTGAAATGAATAATATCTGAATACAAACACAATTCACGCTTCAAAAGTTGTAGGTTATTTTTAAATTCAGTGAAACTGTAAAATAGAATTGAAACACAATTCGCATGCGCCAGATTAGTGGTTAGAAAAAAATCTGTTGACCGTTCTGATAGTTTTCAAGCCGTTTCATATTTTTTTGGTTGGATTAATAAACTGATCGTTAACTAATCGTTTCTATGTGTGGTAGGAACGTATTCTAGTTACTGAGTTTCTGACGCTGGTTGGAACAGACCTCATATGTCGTGAGGCTGATGTGAACTATATCTTGTTTTTAATCTGGAGGGAGCATTTTAAGAAACCTTAAACACACCGCTAAAAGTTACTAGATTGGGAGAGTGTTCCGAAAGGGTCGTGTTCAGACTTATTGAACTAATTGACACTTATGTGAAATATGTATTGTACTGCTCGCATTTGTCGTGGCCAATGAGGGATCAAAATATGTCTGAATACCAAAAGGTAATTGGACCCAGGACATGAGGCCGGACAATGGCGAACATAGCTACCAAATGTCACATTACTGTGAAAACATTGTGGTTATGTTATATTTATAGTATGAATAAACCCAATGATCATTTGAGTATAAATTGGTATAGTATGTATAAAAGGCAATTAAATGTTCATATGTGGAATTATCCTTCATTTACACTGGAAGTTCAGGTATAGCACAAATTAAAACTAAACAAGTTTTGATATCGAAAAATACGATAAGATTGTAGGTACCGTATTGTGTGTGAAACTTGATGTGAAAATATTATTGAAAATAAGATTTTACTTGAAAACTTATTGTGAATTGTTTATACAAGTTTATTAAACTTTGCTTCTCTGCCAGCGATGAATGACCCAAACTTAATAATTTCATTCGCTTCGGTGTCGAAGAAAGTCCACGTCCTATCTTGGTCCATATTCAAATATTTTATTATAAAGTAACAAGCAATACAACACAACACCACAAATAAGACGTAAAAACACAAATACAATAATAAGAGGTGGTAAGCTCAAACACAATATGAAATAGCAAACGCAAACAGAATGATAAACAGCAAACGCGAAAAAGTGGTAATAAAGATTGGAATATTTTTATGTAAATGAACAAAAAACTGACAAATGTCGTTGTCAGTTGAACCTATCAAAAGAGATTTTTCCAAAATGTTTGAACCGATTCCTTTCCGTACCTTCACATTATTTGCAATAGACATATGATTTGGATGTAGATGTCTACTCTATCAGAATTTATTTAAGAAACACTAGCAGTTTGATTAATACTTTTGAAAAAGCAATTAATTTTACAGAAAAAGACGCGACTACCGCTTATTTCTACTCACCAATTTATCCAAGTATCAATTGACAATTGGGGATCATCTTGTCAGAGGTAAAATTTATAAACTACTTACCATTTTAATACATCGGCTGCTTTGACCAAAATATTTCGCATATACCGTACCTATAATTTTGTTTTCACTTCACTTTGACGACCAACGGCTATGTGGAACTCGTTTTGAGTGTATTCCATTTATAATATGCAATAAGTTGTACGTATTTTTTATACATTGTCCATTTATACTGATGAAGCAATAAATATATAAAAAGTATTTTTGAAAATATCAATAGAAAACTCAAATTAACTGTGAAAATATCATAAAGTCACTTCAACTTGCCTTTGTATTTGAACTTCAGAACTATGGACAAACTGAAACCTCAAATAGCTATCCGATTAATAGGAAGTACAGGAAATGTAGATCAATAAAATAGATCCCATGATTCAGCGCTCTACGACTCAACGATTTCAATTCTATTTTATATATAGAATGATTACAGCATTTAGTACAACTATCAAAGTTTCTGAGACATTTATTCATTCATACGTTTGGGTTGGGCTTAACAGCCCAGGCACTTGAACTGAATCTTTGTACCATTACCCATGTTATCTACTTCCAGAAGCTTCGTGTCTTCTATATAGGCCACCAGTTTATCTGGAGGAATCTCCAATAGTTGTGATGGTTATGTTATTTCGACTCCAAAGTGCTTCCGTCTGAGTCCTTGTGAGTTCTCACAGAAGCAGAGTATGTGAGTGGATGTTTCATCGTAGAGTCCACATTTTTTGCACATAGGTTCACGAACTTTGCCCATCCTGAGCAAATGCTTCCTCAGGTTACAGTGTCCAGCTACCAGGTCAGTAGCTGTCCTCAAACTCCTTTTATTTAGCTCCAGTAGCCTGGACAAGAGTTTGTCTCTTGTCTTGTAGACACTTAGTATGGAGGTGTTCTTGTGTCAGCCTCCGTTTGAGTTGCCAGTTCCCGACTTCCCTTCTTTTATGTTATCCTTTGTGATTCCACAAAACGGTTCCGGACCTGTGAAGGCTCCTTTAAAGCCTTCTCTAGCTAGCTGGTCTGCCATTCCATTCCCTGCAATCCTCTTATGTGCCTGTACTCATATTAAAGACACTTTGTTGTCTCTTCGCAGCATGTAAAGGATTTATTTACAGTTTCTTATCAGTTTAGACCTAGTTGTTGGATTGCTGATAGCTTTAAGCAGAGCCTGGCTGTTAGTGAAAATTTTAATTTTTTGACCGGTATCTCTTCTGATGTTTCCATCAATGCAGCCCATGCCTCTGAGACAGTTAACTAGGGCCACGTGTAGCAATTCTCATATTACTGGGGTTGTCACAAACAGGCTTCATTATTTTGGATGGATACCGTCTTCGTGATCGAGTTTCATGTGGAAAACAAGTAGAATAAGCTGCAGTGGACATCGGATATCTTGTAATTGCCACAAAACTAAAACAATTAACTCCGAAACAGCATTGCATGAAAATCCAAGTGGTAGGTACTGATGATTAATAAGAGGGAGTTGAAAATTGATTAAATGATGACCTAAGTATACGTTCCCAGAGATTGAAATCTGTTCCTATCTGTAATTAATATTCTCATGACTTTCTTGATACATAAATAGCTTTAAATTACCGCATGAACTCTACTGAAACAGATAGAGCAAATAGTAATTAGCCGAAAATTGACAATTGACACTTTTGACAAACGGCATATTACGTGTTCGCCTACATTTGGCTTCCCCAACTTGTCGTAGCTCCTTTCGTTAAACCTCACCGTAAATTTATGGAATTACCGTTTTGCGCTAACGCTATTTGCGTAATTCAGTAAATATATTGACCTGCGCATGCTTAGATGTCAAATAGTACAGAACGTAAGTGGCGTATCACGCTATTCCTGTTTGTCCGATCTCTCTGTCACCAAATACAACATGTAAATCCTTATATTAAGTCATTATGTATTTTTTAAATTTTATATTCATTTCTTAGATAAAACTTCAAGAATGATATTGGGTTAATATAGTTTCTACAACTAGTATCTTTGGCATGGATACATATCCAAGTAGGTACAGATATCATTTTGTTGAATTTATTCGTGGGATGTGAAGCAATTGAAGGTTGAGTTCTTCAAGAAATACGAAGTATGTTTTCATGTATGTAAAAAGTACACAATTTCTGAAATATTACAGGACGACATCGTACACCATACGTAATGTGATGGATAAGATCTGGCGATTAGTAAAAGCGGTAAATGTGAGCAAGTTCTTGTCGATTTCTTACCGATGCATAAACGATAAAACCAGCCGCTAAACAGGACCATAACTCTACAATATTTTTATTTACTTTGTTGTCAATTCAGTCCAATGTTTGGAAGGACATTTTCTGATGATCTAAACCTAGGAACAATCAAATTGATATAGTTACAATCAAAATTATCAACAGTAAAAATTACACAAGTGGTGGTAATTTTTTGATAATTTTAACTAGATGCACGAATCTTGTACTATGGAAATATCACGAGTGGACGGAGTCCACGAGTGGGATTTCCTAATAGCAATAAAGACGAGTGCTAATCTAGTTAAAATAATTTAAAAAAAAATTATTACCACGAATGTAATTCCGCGTGATTATTTCTCAAGCTAATTTAGCAAAATACAAATATGTAAGTATCTTTATACAGGTTAACTAACAGAAAATTTTCAACGTCAAATAAAAATGACACTGACAAATGTCCGGTACCCAATGGCTTGCGCATTCATTCAAACGAAGATCCAATCAAACAGCGTGAAAAATTTATCGAAGGTAATACCACGAGTGCTTCAAATTTTATTGATATTTTTTTCTTTTCCGCGAAAACTTGTTTATTTGGCAAAAATATGAAAACAAACCGTCCTAACGGACTCGTGATTTTATCTAAAATCGGTTTTTGCCTCAAATAAACAAGTTTGAGTGATGAAAATAAAAAAGTATGTGAAAAAATTTGGAGAACGAGTTGTATTTGGGAAGATTATTTTTTTCATCAATTGTGAAGTCTAGTTTTGTATTAAATGTTCAATACTCTCTTGGGTGATGGCACTGAATCGGTTTGTGTTCATTTTTCAATATACTTCGAAGCACTTTTAGTTGTCAATACTGACAAATTCAATGTAATATTTTGACGTTTTAATGTAAACAAGGTATTATCGATAAGGAAGCAGAATTATCAAATCACGAGTGCTTCAAATTTTATTGATAATTTTTTCTTATCCACGAGAACTTGTTTATTTGGCATAAATATGGAAACAAACCGATTAATAAAATCACGAGTCCGTTAGGACGAGAGAGAGAGGTCTAAAGAGCGAGTTGTATTTGGGAAGATTAATTCTTTCAACAATTTGAAAGTTTTTTTTTATTCAAGAAAAATAAAGCGCATCAACCCTTTAGGTTATTAGCGCTACCAAATGAACAATAAATATTTAAATATTAAGTACTACTACAGTAAAGATTTGAAAAAAAAAAATTTGGTAATAAATTAAACTTTGTGTAGAAACTGAATAGCACGTAGAAATGTGAAAGTTTGTATTAAGTACCTGAATGTTCAATATTCTCCTGGGTGATGGGACTGAATCGGTTTGTGTTCATTTTTCATTAAACTTAGAAGCACTTTTAGTTGTCAATAATGACTAATTCAAAGTAAAATCTTGACGTTTCAATGTAAACAAGGTATTATCGATAAGGAAGCAGAATTACCAGTATAATACCGAATGATTGGCTAGAATAATGTATTGCTATTGGCTTAAACCACCAAAATCAGATATTGACAAGTGAAAAAAATAATCAGTGTAATTTTGATGCTATTGGTCGATTTGAATGTTTTTCTAATCACGATTGGCTGACAGAATCGTTTGAAAAATAATCTTCAATTTATGTGTCATGTGTGACCTTTCTATTATCCACACCTATTTTAGTCACTGGTGAATAATGTACGTCATTATAGTTGGAGAAGCACACGTGAAATGTTAAATTGATCAAATATTCGTGGACAATAGTGTATATTATGCAACGATCATGTAATAACCATTGCATGAGAGTTACATACATTATTTTTTCTACGAAGAAATTTGATTTAAAAAAATATATAAAAAAATGTACTACCCGGGGGACTCGAACCTGGAATGTACAAATCGGAGAAAACCTTATGCAGCGCATAAACTTACTGCGCCACTGGACCTCGGTTGAAATGATAGCATAAAGCGTATAAGTATGTTACTATTATACAATATCAAATAAATAATTGTGAACAAAAATAATAAGCTTAAATATGTATTTGCCTTGGTCATTAAGTATTTTCGGTCTGGTACTCGACTTTTCTTTCAAAAACTAACGCAAAAGATTTAAACTATCATAAAACACTGTCAAACTGTCAAACATTCTACAGAAAATATTGGGTCTGCCTACTTGGGTATTTGAAAATCTAGATTTCTATTGGTCAATTTTTCAGTTTTATAATGAAAACAAGTGTTATAATGAGTATCATTATGGTACTGAATATTGGCTTTTAATTAACTTAAAGTATATAGGAGTAGAAAAATACTATTATATTATACATTTGACTCGTGTTTGCGACTGAAATGATTAGAATAGACGAAATTTAAAATGATATAACATTATCTCAGTCCGTCAACTAAAAATAAACTCTTATACAAACACATAAAAAGTTCACCAGCAGTCATTACTCAATGACAGAAAAAACTGAAACAAAAAACTTTTAATAAACCATCATTATAATTTGACCCACACGCCCCTTACGCATTTGATGACCAAAAAAAATGGCGAAGTGTACAATTCGGCAAGATTAAAGCGACATTTAATTTTGGATTGTCTAGCCGGTATTGCCAAAACTGATAATTATTGTCCTCGAGAGTAGAATTAAAGTAGATTTCGAGTTATATATTTGTGGGTTGTATCGAAGGGTTTGAACCCTGAGGTATTTGGAATTTTTCAAATGATAGGTATCTCTAATACAAGCTATAAAAATGAATGGCTTACCATTCAGAATTACGTTTTATATATTTTGGGTTAATGACCAGAGATGAGTGTGTTGTTTTGATGGATTGCGTGGGAAAGCGTAATATAAAAGCAAATTGTTTTTCCCCATGAAGAAATAAGGATTTATTAATTAAAAGAACGTTATCTCATTTGTTTTAAAAATTTAATTGCAACAGAAAAAGAGATTTTTTATTTCTGTTGCTGTTCAAGGGAAACATACATAAAAAGATGAAACTTACCATTAATCTCTTGCAACGCATTTAATTTTATATAACAAAAAATTTAAATAGCAGACCATTGCTTGTTATATATCATTGTAAAGCTGGTGGAACAAACTAGGGATAAGTGAACAGGATAACATGTGATTACCATGAAGTTTTTTGACCAATTTCTTCATTTCGCTCTTTACAATGTTTCAAGATTTTCCAATCTTCAAACGAACAATTCTCCTGCACGTGTTTACGAGGGTGGTTTGACGGAAGTGTGACTTTTCAGAGGTTGGCAACACTTTCGCTACGGTGATTATATTGTTAGCTGTCGCCATGCTTCTGATGTCATCTGTCAAAATTGTACTTGAATCTGACAGATAAATGAGTTTTAATACTAATTTGAAGAAAACTGTTTTCGTTGTAGGGTAAATATGGAGAAAAAAAAAGTTTGTGGGCTAATTATTAAAAATTATTTTTTCACGTGGAATAGCGATCAAGGAAAAATAACGTGAACAATAACCTTGGATTTGCTCCGTCCCATGGAATGATTTGTGAGTGATTCTGCTTTTCAAGAAATGGCTGTGTGAAGAAAAAAATATGTTTTTTCCATCACGACAATGCTCCTGCCCATTTGTCCGCTATTGTTGTAGAATAATTAGCCGAACTGCGTTACAATTTATTGCCCCACTCGCAATATTTCCCAATTTTTCATTATAAAGTCACTCTTCTGTCAAACCGCCCTCGTATATACAGGGTGTACCAACCTTACGACAAACTTCGGTATATGGGTTATTTTGAGAGATATCAAAAAATGTTATTAACAAAAATAGTAGATGTGTTGAAGGTCCATATTTTGAAATTATATCGAGCTATACAGAGTGCTGCATAACTCCGTTACAAACCAAACATATGATTGTTCAAATGAGAACCCCTGTATATTATAACGAATTCGAATTAGTTACATTTTTTTGAAGCTTTTGATATGCGGTTTTGCCACGTTATACAGAGTCCTTTAAAATATATGGACACGTTTATGTGAAAATCGTAGGTAAACCAACGCTCTGTAGCTTGTTGTATGTTAAAGAAAAAAATGTATTTTGCCAAACAGAGATTTGTAATATGATGCAATATCTCCGTATCCTATTAAATTTCAATTATATTCTTTCTTGCATACAGGGTGAACGGAAACTCGAACCTGTCATTATCTTTCTTCTTTCAAATGGAACACTCTGTATTTTATAGCAAAAATAAAGTCTTCGATTCTGTTACTTTAATTTTTGTCCAGCACTCCCTATACCCAAAGTTTATAAAAACACAGTTATTTTGTAATATTTAATGTAAAATATAACTACTGACCTATTATGTGAAAGCATTAAACGTTGTATGTAACAAAACATCCTAATTAATAATAAATTTTAATGAACAATTTATTCTAAACAAAAATAGTCACCAAAAGTATAATCCCAACAGTAATATTAAACTAAAGGTTCAAAATGTTCACCGTTAACATCAATACAATGCTGCAGAATAGTTCAAATGATTGACTAACATTTCTCAGCATATCAACGTTAGCAAATCGAAGTGCCGCAATAATTATCTCTTTCTTGTTATCTCTAATAGCCGGTGGATTTTATTAACGTATTCCTCACAAGACCCGAAAAAAATAAATATACTTTTGTTAAATCGTGTGACCGAACTGGCCAATCAGTTGGGCCTCCTTTTACAGCATTGCAATGATGTTAACGGTGAACACTTTGAACCTTCAGTTTAATATTACGGTTAGGATTATACTTTTGGTAGCTAATTTTGTTTAGAATGAATTATTCACTAAAATTAATCATTAATATTAGGATTTTTTGTTACATACAACGTTTATTGCTTTCACATAATAGGTCAATAATAATATCTTCTGTATGTTCCTTGTGGTATATTATTCATTCTTTTTTGGAATTTCTTGTCAAATTTGTCAAATTTTTTCTGTTGTGTCAGTTAGGGATAAAAAAATTAATTTTTACTCATTTTTTCTTGACAACGGTAGCTGGAACGCTACCGAAACGTTGACATAAAGAATTCAAAAATATTGTGGTTTAATTTCCCAAGAAATTAAAAAAAGAATCAATAATAATAGTCTACAATAAATATTACAAAATAACTGTGTTTTCATAAACTTTGGGTATAGGGAATGCTTGACAAAAATTAAAGTTACATAATCGAAGATTCTATTTTTGCTATAAAATACAGGGTGTTCCATTTGAAATAAGAAAGAAAATGACAGGTTCGAGTTTCCGTTCACCCTGTATATAAGAAAGAATATAATTGAAATTTAATAGGATACGGAGATATTTCATCATGTTGCGAAACTCTATTTGGCAAAATACATTTTTTTTCTTCAACGTACAACAAGCTACAGAGCGTTGATTTACCTACGATTTTCATATAAACGTGTCCAAATATTTTGAAGGACTTTTATCAAAAGCTTCAAAAAAATGTAACCAATCCGAATTCGGTATAATATACAGGGGTTCCCATTTGATAAATCATATGTTTGGTTTGTAACGGAGTCATGCAGCACTCTGTATAATTTGATATTATTTAAAAATATGGAACTACAACACATCTACTATTTTTGTTCTTTATATTTTTTGATATCTCCTAAAATAACCCATATACCGAAGTTTGTCGTAAGATTGGTACACCCTGTATATAGTGCTAGATCTATTTTGATGGAATTTGAACAAAATAGATGGCGCTTCAAACAAGTTCTCACTGAGCTACTCCTAAATCAGAGTGCTAATTTTTGAAAAATCGTATGGCTGTTAGGGTAGATACCTACACAATTGGTACCGGTATGTGGCGCTGCAATCGAACTCCTCCTAATCACCTAGACTGATTTTGTAATTGGCCAAATATTTAAATACGGTTAAGAGTGTAAAGCTGAATCAGGAACATTAACTTGGTTGACCCAGTACGAGTTATTGAATTTCAGAGCTGAAAGTTTGTGAAAAACTTGGACAAAGATTCTAAAATTAGCTTTATCTATTTACAATGCTTACGTTTGTGAAACTTCCATAAATTGAATTCCTAGTATTTTTATGAGACCATTCAAAAAATTGGGTAAAATTCTCACAAAAAATTGCTTACTCGGGAAATTTTAGCAGCATTTGGGAAAATTGAAATTGATTGATTTTTATATGTATCTCTTCTTTACTTCATTAGTGAGAAAAAATGCTCCAGTTAATGTTAAAAACAATAATATCAATTAATATTGCCTTGAAACAATTCAATTGGATGAACCAAAATAAATTTCAGTAAATAAATCTCATTATTTTCTCTAATATTCTATTGAATTTGCCAAAAATCAGCTATGATCTATTTTCTTGAATTAATATTGCATTCCATTCCTTTGTAGTCCAATCTGGTCCAATCTAATACCCTTGTCTACCTGGATCGTAGATACAAAATAGAAATTCTTAAAATGCATTCAGGTAAAGATTCATCTTTCCTTGTTCGTTCGGTACTTGGTATATAGGTGGCACTAGTGTTTGACTATTCCTTTTATTTGTTGTTATTTATAATATTTGGCATTGTATTGTACAGTTGCAGTTCTTTTGGGACCAGCAGCATTTAACTGCCTATCTGTGACTCTTTTCAAAATAAATTATTGTTTCCGTAGTATAATCCTTGCAGAGTATACATAATTCTTATGAAAACTAAGCCACCTACATAGTTTCCATTAAAATGCTCTGTACATATACGTAACTGATCTCTGTCTCATTCCTGTTGAGTATCCGAATCACTTAAGCTTTTGTTTATTTAATACGTCGAGTATTGGTTCTACTTCCAGATACTTTCTCACTTCCTCGTTCCTAAATCTCTCTCTTCTTGTTGTACCCTCGAATTCTCGCAAATATTTAATTTCCATGGCTTAAATTTGACTTTTGAATTTTTGTGACAGTATCCAACTTCCATAATTAATAATTGGTATAGAATGTGAATTTGGTTTTATTACCAATTTCCTATTTTTGATTATTGAAGTATTGGTGATCCTTTGATTCATCTCTGTATCTTCATTTCCATTTGTGTTTATCTTCAAACCAAGTTATTTAAATACGTCCACCGGCTCAATTTTTACCTGTTGTATTTTTCAATCGAAGTCTATATTGTCTTTTCCAGTATATTTGGTATAACCTACAATCAATTCCTACATGATACTTTATTGAATGTGTCTAGGTTAAAGATCTATTTTTGCTTGCCTGATGAAGTTTATTATAGAATATAAAGTAGCTTTTTCTGTGCGTGCCAGGAGAGAACTGATATTCAGTGGAAGAGGAAAGTTATCGTCCATTAAAAAGATATATAAATTAGATATAGCCGCTTCATTTTTCTTACACTCTAGAAATATATGATTATAGTATAACCGATTTGCAAGAATTAACTATTAGTTGAGAGCAGTGAGTACATTATTTGTAAAACCAAAAATAGAATTTTGAACAATCAAAAAAGGTCACGATCGGCTGCCTATCCATCTCGAAATCATTAAACCCAAAGTAAACGGACCATTTCTTAAATCGTCAACTTATTGTATGATAATTGATAATGGTATTTTTTCCAGTATTGTGACCTGAGCATCATTTTATCTATCCAGTATGGGTACTTAAATTTTTATTACTGATAGCACAAAATTTTCACAAGACAATTATTATTGGTGACTGAGATGTAGAGGAGATTGGAGGTACTTTTAATCACAAATTACGGATCAGTTGACGTAATGTGTCAATAAAACTCCCCCGTGTTATCAATATAAATAAAAAAAAATAAAACTATTTTTAACATGCATATATTATACACAATACTTTGAAATAAACACAGCTGTGATCACAGATTAAACCAAGTGTGTTTATTCGGTTTCAAAGGGTTTATTGTTATGGGTATACCAAAATTACTGTAACCGAGCGTTATCTAAAATATGTTGATATACATTTAGTTTAATTTTATCACCTGCATTTAAAAATATTTTTAATAGTAGGAACCAAACCAAAATACAGCATACCAATCAGAAGTTAAAGTGAATTTAAAATCAAGTAAAGCACGCGAACTTATTAAGCTGTAAAAGAGATCGTATTTATAATATTCATTGATTTTATTTTTGACCTAGAGAGGTCCACATTGAGCTGGTGGAGAGAAGATTCGATAAATAACGTGTCAGACTGTGGCATAAGGTTAGGTTAGAAGAGCTGTAAAAAAATCCCTTTTTTTTTCCCTTTCATCATAATATATTTTTTGAGGCATTGGCATTGACTTAATGATAAAAAAAGCTGCGAGCGCAAACCATAGCTTGAAGCGAAAGTAAAGTCCATCAGTGGAATAACTAACCTATTTCGCGCGATCGCTGATGTTTCATATAGCTGGACCAAACGAACCTACTTTGTAAACTTCAAACAACAACATTCATAAGAACACTCAAACAATCAACAACATTTGTTTTTACGGGGATGGGTAATTTGGTCCCCGCTACCTGTGTTAATCCTTTGGTAGCCAGGCACTTCGATAATCCCGCTGGTAATTTCGCCCCCAAACTAAAATATAATTATTTCTGCTTCTTGGAAATTTTCAGGAATAACAGGTGTTTAGACGATTAAAACCCTTATATAATTATAATTTGCAATCATTTGAATTATTACTTAGTTTGAGTACGTGTGAATTATTGTGAGAAAGCAAATTATGGAGGTGAAAATTATTAAAAGTAATCGTGGCAAGGATTTACTTGTAGTTAACGGTTACAAGTTTAATTTCCACAAAAAACTGAAAACTTCAGAAGAAACTTGTTGGAAATGTACCAACAGAAAATGTAAGGCCTGTATCTATACATTAGGTGTTTCAAGTGCAATATTCGTGACTAAAACTTCATCCGAACACTGTCATCTTGCGGACATTTCAACGTTAAATAGGCAAACAGTTTCTGCAGTTTGCAAGAGAAAAGCTGTTGACGATATTTCTGAAAAACCGTCAAAAATTATACGTATGGCATTGAAAGAAAATTTACCAGCGACACTAACAACCAGGGACGTCGAGTACGTTAGGAAGAATATGTATAATAGTCGACGTAAGTTTATACCAGCGCTTCCGAAATATATTAACGATGTACATGAAATTTTGAATTCGATTGACGTACAAACTTCGCGTGATGAACAATTCCTTTTTATTAATTGTGTGTTAAATAATATTATTGTGTTTACGTGTCTTTCAAATCTTGAAGCTCTGGGGAAAACGCAACGAATCTACGTCGACGGCACATTTGATTATTGTGCCAAATATTTCACACAAATGTTTACAATTCACTGTTTTTTACACGGACATTACATACCTTTAATGGTATGCCTACTACCCAATAAAAAATCGGAAACATACGAAAGACTGTTTCTTTTGGTTCAAGATAAGTGCTCCAAAATTAATATTAACTTCGATTTTAAGGGAATAGTGTGTGATTTTGAAATGGCCATACATAAAGCCGTTCGAGAAGTTTGGCCTTCCACCCAAATCATCGGATGCAGATTTCATCTCGCCCAGGCATGGTTCCGGAAAATTAAAACTATCGGTCTAGTTGTGGAATATAACGATGCGAGCAGTGATATTGGTCGGTGGTTGCACTTGACTTTTGGTCTTACTTATTTAGATCCCAATGAAGTGGGTGATTGCGTTGCTTTCGAACTATTCGAAAATAGACCAAATGACATGAGATTGTAGAAGTACGCTTTTTATCTAATCGAGAATTATGTTGATGAAGAATCTCTTTTTCCTCCGACAATTTGGGCCAAAAATTCGTCTGATCTCACGCGAACAACAAACGCTTGCGAAGCTTTTCACAGAACTTTTAACGATTCATTTTACAAAGAACATCCAAATATAATAACATTTCTTGAGAAATTAAATGAATTCCAAATCGAAACTTATATCAAGTTGCAAAGTTGTCATTTGAAACATTATGTAAGAGACCCTAAAATTAGAAATCGTCAAAAATTTATTGAAAACCTTATAGAAAAATACAAAAACTCTGAAATAGATAGAACTCATTTTTTAACATGTATTTCATTTAAATGTGTAAAATTTTGAAATTCTCATTTGTGTAAAAATTATTTATATGTTCATGCCATAGAATTGAAATTAAAACCTTGAAACTATTTTCATGTTTTGATTTTATTTCTTCTTTGAACCGAAAGCATATACCTACCTGATTGCGGGGACGAAATGACTTGTAGGGAATTTATACCTGTCAGACATGGGGACCAAATTACCTTTTGAAATTTCGTGACGTCATCTTTGGGGACCAAATTACCAACTCCGGTCTTAACACTTTTCATTTTTTCACATGTGTAGTGAGTCATTGACTTAATACAAGGATTATCTATTTTGGCCCAGTATAATCCAAATCTGGATGAGTTTTTTCCATTTTTGATAGTGTATTTAATAATATTAAGTAAATACAGTAAATTTCACTGGAAAGTAACACTTTTGCTGCTCAGGTTTAGTTTCGAGTCAAGACAACCAACATTTTCTGTTGTGAAGTTACTAAAAATCCATAAGTCATAGGTTGGTAATAACATACTAAGCGTTTGGCTGCAAGCCTCAGTCCACTAATAAAAAATGTATGGGTGTTCTTGAATTTTTTTGAAAAAAAATCAATAATCGCCCACCTCAAGCAATTCATTCTCCGACAATTTTGTTTTAAGTATTTATCTACAATCTCGGATGAAGTAGGTGTGAAAAAAGCCACACAAACCGCCTTGATCTTTTTCAACCCGTAACATATTCCTTCTAAGTCGACCCCTAATTACATTACATTATCATCTACGACAAGAATACCAGTGGCCCATTTTCATTGAACCTGGATTCCATTGGCGTGTTAGCTTGGAAGAATACATTAATACAATTATTTTTTGTTTTTGTTGAACATTATATTGTCCAATCTATCAATGATAAAAGAGTAACAGATGTGGAAATAGTTGCACAATTAAATCTGCAAATATTGGCCGAGAGGCACAACAATGGATCGAGAATTTTTTCTTATTAACTTTTATGCCTTTCACATTAGCGCTGCTTTCCAACAAAAGTAGCGCTAATGCAAAAGCCAAAAAAGTTTTGCGTACATTTATGCCGCATTCTTGGCCTATGTGGCGCCCCCTACAAAATACATCGAAATAGGTACAAAATTATGATTTCTCATATCCAAAAACCCCCAACCTCAAATTTTTGTGCATATACGTCAAAAAGCGTTAATTGAAATTTCATGTTTATCTTTTAATATCAACATTTTATTGAGGCTAGTTAATTCAAATCGCAAAAATTTAAAATGAAGATTGTATTGTATTTCTATATACAATTACTCAAGGACCACCCTGTATAAACTCATACGAAAAACATAAAAATGATTTATAATTTTGTGAGTATGTTAATTTCGTTGATGTATTCAAAAAGATTTTGGTTATTAGACTTTTCGCCAAGTAATATTTCTAGATTGTCACTCATGTTATTGTCTTGTGTTGATTGTTGAGACTTTGGGCATTCGATTGATAAATATTTGACAGTTGCATACTTCGTTGCATACTTCGTTGCATACTTCGCATTGTGGAGGTTCACTTCTATTAAATAGATAACAATCGAGAATTTGCCTAGTTGCTAATGCGTTTTCTACATGTGTGACACACAACTGTTCTCCACGTACCAAATGAATGGAAACATAGCAAAATATAATCAAAAACTTTAATTCACGCAACGTTGAAGTACTCAAGTGACAGATGATGAAAAACCACAAAATCGTGATGAGAATTTTTTGCCCTTGTGCTACTAAACAATGATCTAAATCATTTACCTATGTATTGATTGCGCCTAAAATTCAATACCACAATATCACCAAATATGAAAAACCACTCCAACACGTGCAAAATACACTATTTTTCTACTGGTCGTTGAATCAGGAGGGATTATGGCTAACTCAATAGAGCTGTATTTAGTCCTATTAACGAGATTAATTACTCCTCTTATATCAGTGCGACTATGATATTTTATCTGTCCTATGGCCTCTTTTGTTATAGTGTTCCATTTATTTTCTCCTGTCTCTTCATTTTGTTTTCCAGTCTCTGATTTTCAATGGTTTCATAACTTCCCGTACTTGATCCCACCATCTGATTCGTGGTCTTCTTCTGATTCTCGTCTTTAATGGAACCCATTATTCAGTGAAATGTCAACTGCAACTGTAAAAAAAGGTAAACAAGCCGTTAGCGCTCTCATTCCTGTGATGTGTAAAGCAAAAATTGACATGTGGTACCCTAGAATCAAACTATTTGAATCTCTAGCGTTAAGCGTTATTTTTAACAGTGTATCTGTTTGGGGTCCTCGTTATTTGGATGCACTGGAAAGAGTGCAAATACATTTCCTAAAACGAATCCTTTTAGTAGACTCTGTTATTCGGATAGAAACAGGAAGAGTTGTCGTACAGTGTTTTTAAAATGACAATAAATTGGTTACTGAAGATTTTTCGAATGGAAAAATTTTGCTATCCCAGATTTTGGTCATTCATGGTCATCTTACATCACAAAAAACCACTGCTTTCCAAATACTATACCTTCCTGCACCAATCCGATATTGCTACATCGTCAGCGTACCCTTTCATGGCTCTATATAATGCTTTCACCACAACACGTGAACCAAGCAATTTTTTACTGTTGAAGTCTCCAACTCAGATCACTCGTACTTTGGCTCAACTCAATTTAAAATGAAGTTCACATTAAACGGCATACCCTATAGTATAGATCCTACTTTAACATGTACTGTTGGTAACATAGACGAGAAGGAAACTAACTTTCATATTTTGTTTGAGTGTCCGATATAATATACAGTCATAAAACAAAACATATCCTGTCTGCAAAATTTGGAAACATTAGTAAATGCTTTACAAAATATAAACCTATCTGAGGGGTAAACTATATGCTGCTACCTTTGGAATATTCCCAAATTGAGGTCATTTATACTCAATGAATAATTTTATTTTGTTTTTATCTTTTATTACAAACTCTCTTGTGAATTAAAAAAAAATCTTTGTATATTATCACACACTAACCTTGCTGTAAACATTGTTTTCTATGAGCAATAAAGTTATTATTATTATTAAAATTATTACCCATGCTATTCAATATTTCTGTTGTTGCTCTCCTCATAACGTGTCCCATCCACTTCAGTCTCCTCACTTTTATATATCGCACTACATTTTCCCTATCAGTTTCCTTTTCTATTTCTATGTTTCTGTTTCAATCTTCTTCCTCCATCTTTTGTTATGTCTCGTCCAAGCAATATTTTTCTCTCTAGTATTTTTTGTTTATAACGGTTGTTTCGTGAGTTCATATATAGATTTGAATCTTAGTTTTTTTGCTGATCGATTTGGATTTTAAGAATTTGGTTTCCTTTCAGCATTCTTCCTTTTATCTTGTCTTCACTAATTTGTCTTGTGAATGTTCCTATATAATTGAAGCTTCATACAATTCCAAACTTGTGATTCTTGATTCTTAAGTGAGCATCATTGTTCTGTTTTTCTTGCGTCAACTACCAGGAGCCAGCTAAGGACTTGTACAGACATAAATGTACTGGATTCGATGCTATGAAAAAGCACAAACAGAAATATAATAAACAATTCTGCTGCAGATTTATCTTAAAGTTTCTCATGTACGTATGTGTTCAATGGACTTAACCCCAACATTTTTGATGACATATTCAACTGTACTTTTATTTAATTTTTAAAACTACATTGAATTGCTTCCAAATGACAAATGATATACCTACCTACATGGAAATCAAGACATGGATATATGTTAAACTTAAATTCATAAATCAATAATGTTATAATAATTATAATGTTATATTTTAATGTGTTTCGGAATAATTCTTCAGTAGTTATTTTTCAGAATAACAAATCTTGTTGTGATTCTTGCACGCCCATGTATCCTAAGATCAAATCTCACTAAATTATTGTCTGAAAGGGATTGCCAATTTCAGCAATTTTTTAATAATTCTTTCAGCATGTGCTTTATTAGATCTGCCCTGTCATCAACTCTCCCATTGTCTAATCTAATACCGAAAAAAAAAAAAATTTCTGCCAATATTTTGATATATAGCGGTGGTCTATGATATCAGATTGAATTAATGGCTCCTAAATTGCCCCCAAAAAATTTGAATCCATAGAGATCATATCGTTTAAATACTTAATTACATCCGATGGCGATATAATAGATGAATAGTTCGTTGGAACGATATTAGGTCCCATACTCACCTATTATTTACAGTTAATATATCATTTAATCTAGAGTGGTTTTATTATTTACTGCATGGTCATTGGGTTGGTGTAGTTTTTTCTTATGTGTATGTAACTTGGATTTTACTGATAAGGAAGGTAGCTGTAACGGTAGCAGAGGGTAACGTATCTCACGTTGAGATACCTAGTAGTAGAAAACAATGGGATGTAACACCTTCTGTTCCACTGGCTTTTTTCTTATAGACTCACAACTGCCGATTCAACACGTTTTTTATGGTATAGTGAGTCAAGTTATTATTTTCAAAAATGCACATATTAATAATTGAGTAGGTATAGTCAAAAGCGCTCTTATCGTGCGGGTTCAAAGGTCACTAACCATATGTATCAAATCAGAAGACACAGAGGTTACCAAAATGTAAGATTACAAATATACCCGGGGAAAATAGTGATGGTTGATGTTTCCTGCACACTGGTTGACGAATTTTCACATTTTCATTCATTCTCGAAAAAATCTATCAGATTAAGTACCTTTTTTTTTGCTTGAGGATGCAAAGTTCCGTAAAATTGCTGCAAAATTCCGAAAAAAATTTCTTATTATTCATATTTTCACTTTGAATTGTCAAAGTGACTTCTATACTTTATTATTACAAGAAAAATTTGGTATTTTTAGTCATTTAAACCACAAGTATGTACCTATTAACAATGGCGATTGACAATAGAGTTTTTTTTATTAATACACGTGTTAATTAGAGCTAAACATCGTCGACTGCACAGGGTGTCTTTTAATTTCAATCTTCAATATTTGTTTTTCCGACGAATATTCATTGAATTGTGGAGTAAACAGACATAATAAATTGTAGATATTGGGCAGTGAATGACGTACACGTAATGCGGGAGTTTCATAGTCAAATTTGGACATTTAACTTTATAGTTCGCCATTAATGCTGTGAATCTGTGGATGTGAGTATGTATGTGACGTACATACTCTCAAAGAGAAGCTACATAAAGGTTGACATAGAATCGCAATTCGGTCGTCTTCTTTTTTCAAAATTTTTATGCTAATGCTATACTGCTTTTATAGTGAATTACTAAGGGGTTATTAAATTTACTTCTGAGTTATTTATACGTTTTCGTTAACGTATTCAAGTACAGTTAGTTTTTATATTTTGATAGTGTGCTTCTAGACATTTTTATGGTGTCGCTTCCAAACTAGAAGGCTATGGTCCGAAAGTAACTAACCGTAACCACGGATAACCGTTTCGGTTGACAGATAAAACTTGAAAATCTAGTTGTATTCGGGACACAAAACACGTAAAAGTACGAAACGACAATATAACCTTAAATACATTTCCCAAAACGACACCGAGGCACACTTCAAAAAATAATTTTATCTTATTCCGCTATCAAATGTGACACTTTAAGTCACTCTTTGACGTTAGGTAACGTCACATTTTTCATAACCTTCATAAATCAGTTATGAAAAGTAGTTATGTAAAAACTTTACGTAACTGTTTCAGTTTCAACATAGAGATACTACGTAAGTTTTAAAGAATAATTTATTTATTGGGTAGGTACTGTCAAAACTGACAATTATTTCACTATTCAAACTAACAATTGCCCCATAATTTCAATTCAATAGTATTTTAAGATTTATCAACATTGAAAAAACAGTATTAGGGACACAGTTATTTAAAGTAAGTCAATTTTCTGGGTGGATACTTCATAGTAACAATACTTTTAACACCATTTGAATCCACTTCAATATTACCATTGTAATTGAAGATTTAATGAAATATTATAAAGGCGCGGAATTAAATAAAACGTTGTACGTAAACACGTTATGAGAAGAGCGACATTGTTCAACTCGCGTAATTTGCAGAACTCGCTGGCGCTTGTTTTGGCAAATATTACGCTTGTTGAACAATATCGCTCTTTTCATAACTAGTTACGTAAATAACTATTTTGAATTTTTGAGTTGTTTTTAAACATGGACAATCAGGCTGCTTTCGTGTTTTACTTTTATTCGTATTATGATTCGTTTATATGTTTTATTTTTCGCTTCGATGGTGGAATATTTTTTTATCTATGGGTGGAATAATCTGGAACAATCAGCTAACAAAAATAATAAATAATAATAATGCATGTCGCGTGACAGCGATGACAGTCAAAACCAGAAGTAACCGGGCTCCTAAGGCTGGTTACTAGTTTGACAGTTCATTAACCATATTTCGGGAAACCGTGTTCCAAAAATAACTAGTGAACCGGACCATGATAAGACTGCATTTGACTATATATCATAAAACAGTTACTCCAGATTTTACTGGTCGAAATATTGGAAAATCATCGGTTTTTCAACCCCCACCCTCATGGTATGATATAATTAAACCATTCAGTTCTTGAAAAAAGGTTTTCGAGGTCAAAAATGTTAAAAATTTGTATAAATGAGTTTTTGGTGACGAGAAATTCACTGGCACAGTTTGGTCTTGTGTGAAAATGATCTTTTCGCCATCAAATAGTCATGAAATTTTCGGAAAATCCATTGTTCAAACCAAAAGATGCTTATAACTTGACCAATTGGGCAGATAGAACGTTCTAACCTTCACCAAGCGATTCAGGGGAACACAAGAATAGATATTATTACTGAGATCCTACTTAAAAGCTGCCATCTCATAGTCTTGGGCTCCTTAGCCTAATTTTTTAAATTATTGACTCAACTAGTTCACACTGTCGTCACAATTTTTTTAACATTCATATACAATTTCAATGGAGGAGTTAAGTCTATATAGGGTCAGTGTGGCCAACAAAAAGGGGTTTTTCTGACAGGAATGACAGTTGAGGTCTACCATTCAAAACATAAGATTTTTGCATGTTTTTTATCATTGCGAACATCTATATTGCTTTATTGAAATAATGAATACGACCCCGAAGCGTATATTTTGGAATTTAAAATGAATTTTTAGCTGAATACTCAATATATCGGTGGCCAATAATTCTAGGACCTCTTGGCATGTCACCATTTTATTTCTGTTATCTGTCACTAGTTATATCAGATGTCAGTGGAAAAAGTAATAGAGATACAACTAACTAGAAATGCTATAAAAATCTAATCGAAAATGAACATACACAATTAAACGAATATCAACAAAAATAAATATAACTGACATTTGACATAACTAGTGACAGATAACAGAAATGAAATGATGACATGCAAAGAGCTCCTATAATTATTGACCACCGATATGTTGAATATTCAGCTAAAAAGTCACTTTAAATTTCAAAATATACGCTTCAGGGGTGTATTCATTATTTTAATAAAGCAATATAGATGTTCGCAATGATAAAAAACATGCAAAAATCTTATGTTTTGAATGATAGGCCTTAACTGTTATTCTTGTCAGAAAAAACCCCTTCTTGTTGGCTACACTGACCTTAGACTCAACTCCTATATTTGTAAATAATTTCAATAAGCCTTAGAATTCTTGGGACAAAGTCGTTCAAAATTTTGTCATATTCTTATTTATTTATGTCCCCTAATAACGGTGAAATTAACCTCTGAAACAGCCTACTACTTTAAATAAAAAAATATCCTACCTATTGCAATCTGTACAAATAAAAATATGTACTCATTCAATTGTCGTGTTCCTCTTCTAGTATCAAAGAAAATGTTAAACATATTTTATTAATGCCTGCTATCAAAACGTATGCTCGTTTTTATTTACATTTCCTGTATTCCCTGTGATTGAGGATTGAAGGGATCTTTTAATGAAAGGGTAACTGTTGTACCTAACACCTTGCCAAAGTGAAATCAACAGGTCCTAAAGAAATAATTCTTCCACCCACGCTCTTAAATAAACAAGGGGCGCGTGGCACCTTCCACACAAGTCGGTAACTCGTGCTTTCACAAACATTTATTTTTCATTTCTTATCACTTTTACTTAAACGTCGCGTAGTATTCTATAAACTTGTAGAGGAATTATTTTTTGGGTCGCAATCTAATCTGGTATATATTTACTTTTATTGGTTATCTGGGGCAATGTTGAGCCTAACAGGAAATATGACGGTTTGTTTAATGGACGGTATTTGACCTTTGAATCAATAAAATCCATTATTATGAAAAGTTCACAAACGACAGTTTGTCTTAATATCCATCTGAGAAATTGAGTAGGTATTGTAAAAACCTTGGATTAGGACTGTAGAATCATTAGTTTTTACAGAATTATAAGACCAATTATAACTTTGACTTTACACATATTTGGCAACGACCATTTGATAATATACTCACCGGCAAAAAAACTCGCACACCTAAAATTTTGCGGAAGTTCGTTGTCCAAGAACTTTCGTAATTTTCCATCGATTTCGATTGTTTTTATGCCAAATTTTAGATAAATTCTTTGGTATTAAATCAAACTCCAAAAAAGTTTTCCAAGAATATCAATAGCTTATTTATACAGGGTAAAGAATAACCATGTATTTGTAGTCCAATTTCTCAACATCCTGTGGAACAGTTTGGGGAATTTGTAAAGTTTACGCTTAGTTTATTACAAAGATCATCATTTTCGCCATCTTCCAGTTCTTATTTCACCTTGATATCTTTATTTCTTTTGAAGATACACGTATTCTAATAAAAGCCTAGGATTGTTCCAGGGAAAAAATTTAATTTGTGATGTTTTAATATTCAACAGTAATTTTAAACAAAAAAAAGAACATGATTGGCATTTTTCAATTTTTAGCTTTTATTTGAATACGTGTATCTTCAAAAGGAATCAAGATATCATGGTGAAATAAAAACTGAAAGATATCGAAAAGGATGGTCTTTGTAATAAACTGAACGTTAACTTTACAAATTTCCCGAACTGTTTCACAGGGTGTTATAAATAAAATTTCCATTCATGTATTTATGCATGTTTCAGCTATGGGCATTAGCACGAGGAGTTACATTACAAATATATGATATAACATAGGTTGACAAATGAAAAACAATTGTTGTAGTCAGTAGATGAAGCAAGTGGTATTATATCTTGTCAAGAAAACATATTTGTATTTTTGACTTTCTAGTTATGTGTACTCAGCTATAAAGATATTCACCGTATTATATCTTGTCCATGAACTGCTCTTCCTCCAGGAACTGGATCGCCTTATCCACTTGGTTTTAGTTATCAGGATGTCTTCAATGTTGGGTTTTATACCAAGCTGTTGGCGTTTCATGGAAAAATGTGGGCACTCAGAGAGAATATGTTCCATTGTTAGCTTCATGTGGTAATATTGGCATTTTCTCAAGAGAAGATGATGTCATTATATATCCATCTGTAAGTCGAGTGTGTCCAATACGTAGTCTACGAACAATAGCCATGTTTCTTCTGGATTATCCAAAGTAGGTATGTTGGTTCACTGTTGGTTGGATGTTACGTAGCATTGAAGTTACTTGATACCAGTGATTTCGCCAGGTGGTTGAATTTAGTTTTTTAAAAAAGGCTCCTTTTGCAAGGCAATCGGCTTTTTCGTTACCTTTTATCCTAACGTGGGAAGGAACCCATATAATGGTGACTGATATGTTTTGAATTCTGAGTAGTTCAGATGTGTCATGTATATCTTGGGCTATAGGATGGCTGATAAATGCGTTTTTTATCTAATGTATATGGTATAAGGAATCTGTACATATAGCTATCTGTTAATTTGTCTATTGTTGCATAGATTTATGAAATTGTACTACAAATACATGGTTATTTTTAACCCTGTATAAATAAGTCTTAATATCTATGAACTTATCTACAATTTGGCGTGAGAACAATTGAAATCAATGGAGAGTTACGAAAGTTCTTGGACAACGAACTGCAGCAAAAATTTAGGTGGGCGAGTGACCCTGTGTGTATTCACAATTTACAAGTGCTTCTAAGTATAATGACGAACATTATTCACCAGTGAATATTAGGTGTGGATAATCAATAAATTGTTTATTTGGATCTCGCGAGAGGCCTGTGGTTGGCACGTCCCCTCCCACCGTTGTTATTGGCTTCCTTTTCAGGCTTATTGGCAAATGCCTATAGTCGCATTTACGCCAAATAGGCTTTGCCAATTGGCCAAGACAATTAGAAAACAGCGGCATGGTGTGGATGCGCCATTAATAGATGTTCATTCTGGATCAACTTGTAATTTAAACGTATAATTTTTGTTTATAATTCTTCAACAAAAAATATAAATCACAAAATAGATTTCTATGTTAAAATTTGAAGAACGTAACTTGTAGTTAGGTTGACAGTTATCGCTAGAACGTTTTTCGCTATACAAATGCAAACAAAGATACCGGATTACATTGTCGAATATACAACAGGAAACAAGATAAGAGAAAAGTCGGCACAAGCCAAAATCTTAAAAACCGAAAAGTAACAACTAGTTACAACAAATAGAGACCCCGAAATACAATTAAAATTGTGTTAGAACAGTTTTGGTGACACAAGTTAAGGTGTGAAATATGGTCCATTGTCAACGGTGTACCTTCACTTATCTGTAATTATTTGGACTTTTGTGAATTCTAGGAACAGACAAAATGGGAGTTTCGTTTATTTTCAATCGAAATGGCAAAAGGCTTTTTCAATGAACAATGGTGTGAACACTTGCTGTTAGTAGTACAATGAGTGAATGATGGGCGTGTGGGTTAACAAATGACACAATACCTGCAATTCAGGTTATATTTCTTTTTTAACGTTTCTTTTGATAATACAGTTGATAATTTTATCGTTAGTTCTAATAATTTTATCGTTAATTCTGATATTTATTTAGTGCAAAGTTGACAAACACGCAACCACCCAATCAGGAGCCGTTGTTAATAGATTGTACCCTATACCTTGCTTTAAACTAAAGGTCATTTTATAGATTAAACAATTTCTTGTGCAATTGGGCGGAGAACAATTCAATGAGACCTCTGGCGGAAAAAATTGTAACTGTCGCAACGAGTAAAATAATTCGTTTTGCATTGTTTTTGTATTATATGCAAGTCAACGTAATTACCGTAAATTCGTACTTTATTAGTTTAATTTTGTTTCAGTGATCAGGCCAAATTGCTTCAGCTTCTAGATGAAGTTGTTAGTGACACAGAAGAAATATATGACGATGTTGAGTCTGAGGGAGAAGCCGATATTATTCAAGCACATTTGTCTGACTGACACTGAACAGGAAGGTGTGAAAAAACTTTGTTATCTTTGCAAAAAAGACAGTAAAACGCGTTATTTCTGCAAAATTTGTAAAAAATTTATTTGTTTATCACATGCTGAATTTCTGTGCCCGAGTTGCATACCGGAGTCCGAAAACTGAAGAAACGGCTCAGCGATACCTTATTCTTTAAGATACAATACATTACTTTTTGATTTTTAGTTTTTTTCTTAAAGCAAATCGCTCAATTTTGTATGTTTGATTTATTTTTAATAAAAAGAGATACGTGTTAACTTTTACTTGACTTTTCAATACACAATGTTTTTCTGGGTATTGGCAGGGTTAATTCTGGTTAAAAGTAATGTATAAACATAATTAAGAAGAAGAAAAAATTAAATAGTCACAAACTGTATTTTTGAAAAATTTTAAAATGTGGGTCTGTCAGACTTGGCGCCACTACTCATGTTAAACATATGGGCGCCACCACTGCAGGGTTAAACATTACATTACATTACATTTCCTAATTAAATTACGAACACACATATACATTTATTTGAATAAAATATTGATAAAACAAAAAATATATATAAACAAATGGATCAAGAATCGGAGTACAATGATTCATACAATATACGAGGGTTTGTTAAAAGAAAAAATTTTTTTAATAGATATCTTAGTTATATGTTTTATATTCAAGTGACGGGAGCTGACTCTTTTGTTTATTTAAACGATATCTTGTAGTACACTATTTAAAGAATAATTGTCGTTTATCCAAAAATTTGAGTTTCTTTATAGCAAAAATATATAGAGTACGAATAAAACTAAAAAAGAGAACCAAAACCAATAGGTTGTTGGGGAAATGTAGAAATGTACAGAGCTCACCCCTCAATCAACTTATTCACTTCATATATATCCAAACCAATTATAAAACGCTTAATCCTTTTCTTAAAGAGGTTTATATTATTTAGTGAAAAAATATATGATTTGTACATTTGTGCATGGCAAAAAATTATACAGTTTGGCAGCTATGTATGAAAAACTTCTTTGGCCGACTGCTTTGTTTATTTGGGGCATTTGAATGTTTTTGTTAATGTTGCGGCGCGTTTCATATTTGTGTTCTATTTTATTGAGCATATTTTTATGATTGTACACATACTTAGCAATATTATAGATATATAGTTGTCGAATAGTCATAACACCACTTTCCTTAAATAATTGAATTGTAGAATATATGTATGGTTTATTGAAAATTATTTTCAGAACCTTTTTTTGCAATACTTTTATCTTATTCAAGTGAGTTGGAAGAATCCCTCCCCAACCCAGAATTCCGTATTGCAATCGAGATTCTACAAGTGAATAGTAAATTATCTTTAAATAGTTTATACTTAAGAGTTTTTTTAAACATTTAAATTTAAATAGCATGTATCTTAAAGTTTTCGCTACCGCACTCATCTGCTCATCCCATTTTAAATGTTGGTCCACAATTACACCAAGATATTTAATACATTTTGCGGAATTTATCTCAATTTCTTCATTCTGGTTTTGTATGCTTAAAGTTTGATAATGGGGTAGTGTTGATGTATAATTTGCAAAGGGTATAAAATGTGTTTTGTCAAAATTTATGGTAAGTTGCATGTGATTAAACCAGTTTAATAAGTGAGATAAATCGTTTTGAGCTTTATTTTTCAGATCGTCCCAAGTTTTTGATGAATATAATATTGCTGTGTCGTCGGCAAAACTGTAAATCTTCCCACTGCTCTCAATAGTAAGTAGACTATTTATATAAACTGAAAATAGAATTGGTCCAAGGACAGTGCCCTGTGGGACTCCATACTCAACTTTCTGTTCATGACTGTAACAGGTGCCTATCTTCACTTGCTGAACCCGACTTTCAAGATAATTTCGCATAAGATTAAGTGCACCTCCACGTATTCCCGACCCCTCCAAAGCATCCAACAATATCTGATGATTTATAGTATCGAACGCCTTGGAAAGATCAAGAAACACGCAAAGGTTTGGTTCACTTTTATCTAGAAACCGATATATTTCATCTGTGACTACTGCTATTGCATCGTTCGTTGAAACCCCCCCCCCCTAAATCCGAACTGTTTCTCAGAAATGAAATTGTGTTTATTCCAAAATTTTACGAAACGTTCTTTGATCGCCTTTTCAAGAATTTTTGCAAAAATTGTTATCACAGATATTGGACGATAATTATTTATACAATCCAGATTTCCTTTCTTAAATATAGGAGTGACTGCAGGAAGAAGTTTTGTTGTTCTATTTTTTGTTTTCATTGCAGATCAAAGAGAAAATAAATCTGTATTGAAGATTTAAAATATTACTTAATACAAACTTACCTTCCCTGCAATTTTTGTAGATATGACTATATCGAAAATAAAATAAAAACACGAAATCAGACGTAAAACTAAACAGTTAATTGAACGCTTGTTGTACTTTTCACAAATATCAACCATACCTATTATTCCAAAAATAAAAACATAAGGAGTCAAAATTTAGTTTAACAACACCAAATACTGAAGCACAATCAAAGAAAAAGCAAAAGTTTCACAAAACACACATTGAAAATAACTAAAACAGCAAAATAAAACCACTTAAATATCAAAGCAGCTGATTTGTTTTACTCATTGACATTTCAGAGCGCCATCTATCGAATCTATCTACCTTTCCTAATATTTAGTTCAAGTTATGGAAAAATTCAAATTGTCTTGAATTAAAAATTGTAATAAAATTGTCTACCCTGTCAAATTGTGAAAAAAATAAAAAAATAGAAAATGTTCTATTTTCTTAATAATTTGATTTATTGTTTGTGTTTTTGTTTCACGATGAAAATGTCATTAATCTTGATAATTTGTAGTTATGTATTAAAGTGGATGAAAAATATGTCTTGGGGAATAAACGAGAGATTGAAATGTTAATTGAAAAAATCTCAAAACATGCTTCAATAATGGAAAATACATGAACATTCAAAATTGATAATTATTCCAATATCTAAAATATCATCGTCAGAATGACAGAAGTTACATTTGATCATGAACTAACATTAAATTTAACAGCTCTACTACGAAATATCCTGATGTTTTTAAACTTGACCCAGTTATTTTTCAAGACACTATCTACTACAGAGTCATGAAATAGGTACCTAAAATTCCAGAATATAAAGATATGGTAGTTTTATTTTGGTCCAATCTTAATCTTTCACTTACATTTTGAGTTAAATTTCTAGCAACTTCGATTTTGCTCACTTTGTTGATAGCTGACACTTATGGTATCAATATTTGGTTTTGATTTGAAATATCGATTGTGACTACAAATATACAACTACAGCGACATGGGCACACTCCCACTAACGGCTCTCTCTTGTTTGCTTCTGTCGACTGTACAAATATGATTTTAGAAAAAACGAGTGAGCAGCATTACTTTAAAAAAAAACTCAACCAAGACTTATTTTTTTACAGCCTAATTCAATCAAATTTTTTGTTCATTAAAATCAATATCCATGACTCATGATTTTTCGAAAAAAAATACCTAATTAACTAATCGCTTCAAATACACCATAATGACCTAAACAACTAATAAGTGAATAATCAGATTAAAAAAAGTTCAGTTAATTATCTGAACGGCAGTCTGAAGCAAAGAAACGATTATCGGCGTTTCAACCCTTTGAAAGGTCAAAATTTAATAAAAGATTTTTCAGCTTCCTCTTAATGAATGCCTTTGAAAATTTAGGAACTCGATTAAGATTTTTGGAACAATGGAAGGGTTGCTTTATAGAAAAGGGATGATCTGTACATCCTTTTAATTTTATTAGGGCCAGACAATGCTCCCATTACACGGCTATTTATAGGAGCTAATCATAAGGTACGTTTTAATATAACCTAGAAAAGAACTTTTAGTTAAGGGTGTTTTTCCTTTCACAAAAAATCGAATATTATTTATAGGCAGGTTCAGTAATTAAAATATATTTCAAATTGACTGGACCATTCTTGATGTGATACGATTCTTAATCAGAAACTGAAAAGTAAGCTATGATAATAGGCACAATAAGGCAAGAATCGATGAAATAATGATTAGAAATGATTATACAGGGTGTCCCACGACGAGTTAAAACTATCTGTATATGGCAAAATACTTATAGTAAAATCATGAAAATTTCCACGTTTGGGTTTTTGAATACGATCTTTTCAACTAAAATATTTTCAAAGATGGCAGACTTCCTGTTCTACCGGAAGTCGACTACAACTTTGTTATTTTGAATAGAGATCCCACTATATTAATAGATTTTTAAAATTCACGTAACATTTCAGTATAGTTTTGCCCGAAAACTTTTTTCGAAAAACGCATACTTTTGGAGTTATTAATTTTTTTGTAAAAAATTTGACCGTTGCAGAACCTTGTAAATTATTTGTTTTATTTAAATGGCTTCTGTTCGGTTGCTTTAACCAAGGTCAGACGTATTTGAATCTATGTTGAAAAATTTTTCATTTTTTACAGGGTGTGTATAAAAGTGTTCAAAGTTTAACTTCATAAATATCAAATTTCTTTATTTTCTTAAATAGAACTACCCGATTTTTTGTTTTCTGTAAATTTTGAGAGATACAGGTGTGTCTAAATTTTATTTTGACCCGTTGATACAAGCACTAAGGAATAAAAAAGATTATGTAAATTTGCTTTTAATATATGGTAAATATGGCAAAGTGGTTAGAAGAACATATGTGCACCTCTAAAAATTTACAGAAAACATTTAATATCTGGATAACGGTAAGGTTTAGGTATAGCAAAGTATACATGAATTTGCCTTATTTTTTACCCCTGAGTGCATTAAAATGGAAAAAACTGGGTGGTTTTATTTAAAAAAATTAATAAATATGATATTTATGAATATCTTCTGTAAGTTCCTTGTGGTATAACTTATTCTTTTTTCTCTCATTTTTTGGGAATCAAACAACGTTTCGGTAGCGTTCCAGCTACCGTTGTCAAGATTATTATTTATGAAGTTAAACTTTGAAAACTTTCTATACACACCCTGTATAAAATGGAATTTTTTTTAACATAGATTCAAATAGGTCTGACGTTGCTAAAGGCAACCGAACAAAAACCATTTTCATATCTTCAAGGGTATCTTAAAAAAATAATTTGTAAGGGTCTGCAACCGTCAAATTTCTTACAAAAAAATTAATAACTCAAAATGTATGCCTTTTTCGAAAAAAGTTTTTGGACAAAAGTATACTAAAATTTCATGTAGATTTAAAAAATGTACTAATATACAGGGTGTTCTATTTGAAATAACAAAGTTACAGTCAACTTCCTTAGAACCGGAAGTCTGCCATCTTTGAAAATAGCCGATTAGAAGTGTGCTACGTCACAGGAATTTCATCCTTTCTTTCATCCCATGAAACTGTATTTCAGACGGAAATGCAGGCCATTGTTGCATGTATTTTGGAAAGATATATTTCTCCTAAAAAATCCTAATTTTCTTGTAGAAATCATATGCATTCTGAGAAGTATGTGTGCCAACATCGTGAAGCAGTTTTTAAAAAATCAGTAATGTCTGTATGAACTTGTTATTATTGTATTTATATTCATTTATTTAGGGTAACGTTCACTAAAACCCAAAAGATCTATTGTGTCCCCTTACTTTTGAGGAGAGTCTCAGAAACAGTTGCTCCTTTAGTCCTATTTCCCGGATATCAGCTTGTCAATCAGGCCTACCAAAATATTTTCGAAATATTACCAAAATCACGCATAGTTGTTGGAATAAGAAATAAGTTTTTAATATGTTCTGACCATGGTACCTAGCCTACGTGGAGTATAGTTGGACCGCTTTTAGCTCACCATTTTCGGTCAGAAATTTATACCGATAAGGTGTGCTCGTTGGAAATTCCAGCAGTACCCGAACGTCAATTTCACCTGGATTGTAGCAGAGAACACCCAAAATTGTTTTTTCACGGGGGTAAAGCGAGATGAGACCTAACCAGATCTGTTAGATACTTCATTCAACATGTGAAAACAAAAATTATGACCCACTTTTGTGATCATGACCTTTCTTATTAAGGAAAAAGAGAAATTTCGATTTTTTTTATACTTTCACTGCCATATTATTTTAAAAACGAAGTAAGCAATTGACATGATCTTTTTTGAAGGGTAAAAAGTTTTTTTCCTGAAGCGCACAGCCTGTGCGCTTTTCAACAACTGCCTTCAGATGAAAATAATTCAGAGTGCTCTTGAATATATTATTATTATTATATTGTATAGATGCTTTGTGATCTGATCCACCCGTGTTGAGGAATAAGTATCATCAAAAAATTGATAAACCTTCTCTAATAATCAGTTTCCTTGTTGACAATACAGAGTTCATTTTAATTTAATAGTGTATCAAACACTATTATTATTGACCGAGCACCAAAACTATTTCGCGAGTGGCTTCTCCCCGAGCGGATAAGGTGCGAGGCTTATGTCTTCACCACCATGGTATATATACAAATTTTTCCACTACTAGCCAAATTTAAGACAAAAATTGAAAATAATTCACAAACGCACGACGAGAAGCGTTTACCCCGTCGTCTGACTGACAAATACACTGTCAGTTCTCGATATATTGTGAACGTACTCGCTATATCATCAGTCATTTTTGGTTGAGCGCGAATTTTAAACTAATGACATTACTCTTCAAATGATTTCACTTTGTTATAAGGTAATTTCAAGCAGCAAATATGTCAAGGACATTATGTTGCACAAGTTTTAGTTGAACTACTATCCCTGAATTCTCAAAATATTTGATTTTGTCCATTATTGACCTGGAATAATGATAGAAAAAGTTATTAACCACTAATAGAGAAATTCAACTTCCCAGATAGCTAGAAGAAGCAATAATTGTCAACTTCGCAGATAGTGGAAAAACATATTTTGGTTATTATTATTTGTAAGTTATTAATTAACTTTCTGTTATTTTCATGTAATATAAATGAAAATATTCAATATTAGTGGATCATTTTCCATTTTATCAATTGCTAAATCACTTTAAAGTGATTAAAATATTCTGGAAAAATATACTAAGATTAGGTACAAATTGTTTATCCATATTGGCATCGCGAAGCCCGTAATAAAGCTACCAACCTTACTTATATCTCACATCAATCTATAAAAACAAGGGAACAAAATTATACGGAGTATTTCTTAATATCAATTATCAGATATCTTCCATATAAAAGGCGGCTAATGTGAAAATTAGATCAGAGTTTCTGATTTTTCTGGTACGCTGGCGTTGCGTACGCTTCGATAGCAATTTAAATTTAATTCGTAATATATGATCTTCTGAAAAGTTAATTTACTCGCTTTTATTTATGACTTCATATGCTAGATTTGTTACAGATCGACGATAAGTCATTTTTGGTAGGATATACCTACAATGAAATTGGGCCATTTGTTAATTTATTTTTTTTCTTTTTCGATTTGCTATCTTACTCAAAATCTCTTCGCACCTGTAAGTCCACAACAGAATTAAAATGTATCCTCCCATAAAATGACAACTTATTAAGACTACTAGTACTTTTACTTCATAATTGCATTTAATGAAACACCTGTTGTCTCAAACTTATTTTCAAGATCAAGTTTTCAATCTTATGTTATGCTAAAAATCTCAATGATTCGATAAATTTTAAGTAGGATTACCTAACATTATCTTTATTTTTGCCTTAACAAATTTCCAGACGGTGTTTCCTTTTTAGGTCCAATTTTTCCACTAGATACTCCGTTATCCTGGTTATCCATACCATTGATTGCACTCAAATGGCTTAGGAGTAGCATAGAATAACATAATATGAAGTTTGAATAGTAACTGTTAGAGCACAGTACCGTAATTACAGCCAGAAAATATTACTTATCCATAAAAGAAGCTGTTTTCAAGCAGCAAATTCAACACACAGATCAACGGCGAAAATTTTGACTTGAAATACTCTTGCATGCTGTCCAAGACTCCCCATTAGTTTGGTACTCAGTAATCCGCACTAGGTGGTGGATCGAATTCTAATGTTTATTTTGGATCCATCTGTGAACCAGCTTATGTCTGCAACAAGTCGTGAGAATGGATTCTTCTCCCATTCCTGTATATTCGAAAAAATGTATTCGAAGGTCAGTATTTGTCATCACTATTTCGGAAGGGTCAGGGCTTAGGTGCATTGATGTATTTGAGAGGACTGTGTAGTTTGTTTGAAATCGTAGTTATCCCAATTCGAAATTTAAGGTTAAGAATAGCCCCGCCTGGTTCAACAAAGTGTACTTCATGAAAGTTCAACAAAAGTCTATAATAATTAGTACACAACTCGGTACACAATAAATAGTTATTTGTATGCCTATAGGCCGCAAAATACCTTTTTAACGTACCGAAAGAACAGTTATCGCCGAGGCCGCTTGCGGCCGAGGCAAGATAATCTTGAGGTCGTTGAAAAGTTTCGCGGTCATAGTATACACACTATTTTTCGTGCAATCGTTCAAGTTAAAACTAGATAATTGTGAATAAATATATTATTGCTCTACAATCAACAGCAGTTCAATTTATTCAGCAATGTCACCGCTTGCTATGGAAATGATGATGCGAAATAAACAAACTAATTCTCGTGCAATTATGCGCGAAGTCAGTATTTCGCGTCCCCAGCATAGTCCGCGAAATTCAATTTGGCGACCGTCACCCATAGCAACGGCTGCGAAACCAACAGAGTCCGCGAAATACAATTTCGCGGCCGTTACCCATAGCAACGGCTGCGAAACCAAACGTCACATCCAAATTCGAATATCACTTCCAAACTTGACAACGATTATTTTTTATTGAATTACAACGCTTTTGAGTTCAGGAGGAGTGGAAGGTACCGAAATATCGCTAATAGTAATTATTATTTTGTCAAAATATTTTGTGGAACTAATCCGCACAACCCTCTTTGGTTTATGATTATTGATAGAACTATGTAGATTATTCACTTCTGATCGTTTTTAACACTTTTTTATAATGACATATTATAAACATGCTGCCGGCTGAGTATCAGCGGAGAAAAAAAAGCAGAGATCGCCGAACTAGATGGCATATCTGCAAAACTACAAACGCGTTTCTATCTTTTTTGGAGAGGGCGGAAATTGCGTCATGAGCTGGGAAGTGACGAGTAGGAGAAAAGTGGAGTGTTCGAATGATTATTGTATCACTGACCTTAACTAACACCGCATTATTAAAAAAGACAGCAAATGGAAATTTTCTGGAGGAATATTTTGACAGTATAAAACACAGTTTAGAAGAGCGTGTTAATAGTAAAAGTGTGAGCGTAATGCGTACTACTTTTGGAAATTACTGATTCGCAGGTTTGTAATGTAATTTAATTGAATATTTGAATTGAATAATCTTTTGTTTTTCAATTAATTCCTCTTAATTCATTTACCTCTGCAAAATCCCGAAAACTGCATATAGCATTAAGAAAGTAAGTAACATGTGTTTATCAGGGCACCGAGTGAACTCGAAATCAGTTTTACTTTTAGCGGCACCAAAATCATTGCAGACAATCATGTGTATTGTACTAAATAAATCGTGACTGCTCAGAGTATTTGAAGCTTACGGGTAACATTTTGACGAGTTGTCCGTGAATTTATACAAGTATAGTCACTGCATTTTGGCATAAGCAGCTATGCAAAAAAATACTTGGAAAATTAAAAAAAACAAACTGGAGCGAATTAATTGAAATAGAACACGTGAATATGTGCATAAATATGCGGTTATTTGTTGGAAAAAAGCGAGAATATAAAAAAGTCTTGAATCACGCTTTTTACAGTTGGTAAACAGTTTTATTGTGTAATAAGAATGGTCAATCATGTACAACCATCTATTAGCGGCGGGTGTCGCGAGCTAACCATCACCTGTCGATTGTACTGCTCTAGTACCAATTGGGTACCGCCTCAGACTGGTAGTTTGGTATCTACCTATTAAATTGTACGTTCGCCGTCAGTAAATAAACATTAACTTAGTTATCGTGACTAGTGAGACTACATTATTCAGTCTCAGTTACAATTGTTATATTTTGATATTCTTTAGAGTGATTTGGAAGAAAGAAACAAGAAATTCACATAATGGATGATTCCAGTAGTCCGTTCAATATTACCACTACAAAATTTCTTATAAAAGTTAAGTAGCACATGAATGTAAATTCGATTTCCACTAATCAAACAGAAATCTAGTAGTCTAATGAATATTGACATTTCCACTGGTGGAATTTTTTTTCAAACAACGTTTGTAATAATTATTGTGTTTGCGAACGATTACCCTGATATGCGCAATTCTTATAATATGTACAGTCCGCAGAAGCAAAGATGAGCCCTGGTGGGCGTGTTCATGTCGCTGTATTTGTATTTTTGCAGTAACAATTCGATATTTTGAATCGATAACCAAATATCGATACCATAAATGTCAACTGTTTAGAGATATGCAAACAAAGTCAATCCTGCTAAAAATTTAACTCTAAATATTGATAAAACAATTTATTTTGGAGCAAAAATAGTATAATAATAAAAATACAGACACTAAAAATGAATAAAATGATGTATGTTGATGAAATTACTCGGTCATATAATTTCGATTATGTTAACAAATTACTAATGTACGTTCGTTAACATTAGCTCCTGATTGGCTCGTTGCGATGACCTTCTTTTAGTTCGCATATTTTCCGGGGCTTATGTTTGCTTCTGTTAACTGTACACATGTTTTTGTTTAGAGAAGTTGAGGCACCGGTAATCGGTATTCAACACATTTCAATGCCAAAATCGAATTTTGACAGTTATCAACAAACCGTTCAAGCTGATTTCTTCCTAGGATTTTACCCCGTCATCTGACAATTTTTTCCACTACCAGCCAAATTTCGGACAAAAATTCAAAATAATTCACAGGCACCACGAGAAGCATTTACCCCGTCGTCTGACTGACAAGTACACTGTCTGTTTTCCCTCCATAGTATTAACGCACTCTCCTTATAAGCGCGAATTTTGAACTAATGACATTTTTATCCACATATTTATGTTATACAAGTTTTGGTTAAGCTACTATTCCTGGATTCTCGAAACATTTGAATTTGTCCATTATTGACGTAGCTAGTAGTGGAGAAAAAGAATTTTTCCGCAAACGTCGAAAAAAGTAGACATTATTAACGTCAATTCATGATGTTGAAGTATGATTTCACAGACGCCACTTTTTTGTACGGCCGTGAGCGGACAAAAAAGCACTTTTTTGTACGCTGACGGCCGTACAAAAAAGTAGAATGTTTAACAGGGAAAATAATTATTAGTTGAACTTTTAAACGTTATTATCGATAATAATTATTAATAGTAAAATTACAGTTATTTAAGGTTGCACCGCACATATTTAATGCACTACCTGATTTATTCACTTCCAATTCAAGCGAATTTTGTGCAGAGTTGGAAGAGTTCATCGACAAAATTTCCCGTGACTCCCTACTTGTTGTTGCTTCTGTTACATCAACGTCGACATAATTTCGCTCATGAGAAGCTGCATTCATGTACAGTGAAGAAGAATTCGACATCAAGATTTTTTCTGCAGTTTGTTTTTTATCAGACAAAGAGTCTTCAATGTATCCTTCAGCGACAGTGCTCGACCTCCAACCTCCATGCCGTTTCAAACAAGTAATATCAGCTCCTCCATCTACAAGCAAAGTAGCTGAAGTTCTTCTTAACGCATGGACGGTGTAATCTTTTGAATTCGGTAGTTTCAAATAAGTTGCTACTGTTTTGGGTACGTTACTAATTGTATGAATTCCCATGACCATGCGATAACATTTTCCCTTTTGAAATTTCAAAAAAAGCGTCGGCTTTCCATAGCTTGTGGACGTAAAGAAGTATATTTTCTGTAAAGATTTATATATTTTTCTCCAATAATTGTGAACGATCGTGGCTTTTTAGATTTACTATCAGGAATCTCTTTATATGAATAACAGATCCCAAATCTTTTATATCGTCTATTGTCATGTTCACCATTTCATCGCATCTACATGCTCCAGATACGCCCATTATTAGAACAACCTAAAAGTAGTATGTATTTAAAAACTTGATTGTATTTATGCAGGTTAGAATATTATAACTAACCTTAATTCCTAGATATTGCTCATTAGGTGCATTATTTAAAAAATCTTCAAACTGGTCTTTTGTGAATACCTTTGACTTTTTGGGAGTATACCCTTCATTCTGCTTCTTCAGATAAGCACGTAGTTTCATATATTTGCTAATATCTAATCCATGTTTAATATTCAGTAATGATTTTATCATAGAATACTGAGACCACATTGTTGAACTCTTCATTTTTAATTTAGTTGTCATTTCGCAAAAATAAGCTAGTAGCACATTTTCAGAATAGTTTGAAATGTGAGAAATCTTTCGTGAACATGATTATAAACTCTACTTGGAATTAAATCATTCGTAGCTGCCTTAGCAATGTCAACAACGTCGGGCGGTGTACAGTTCTGAATCCCACATAATATAATCTAAAAGAAAATTTCAGTACACTTTACTACAACAAACGAAATTTTGATGCTCCAGTACTTACCAAAAATGCACAGTCCAATTGTTGCTTTAAATCACTTACAATATTTCTGACATTATAAAGTATTATTGAACTGTCAAATTTGTTTTTGACTTGGCAATCACAAAACCAGTAACCACGGAAATGTAGTGCGCAGTTTTATAATTATTATTCTCTAAATTTATCAACTCCGTTGCAATCGTTTTGAATTTTTATTTAAATATTAATTAGTTCTATAGTGTGGATGCCGTTTGCGGATAAAATAGCATGTTTCATTCGGAGCACGTTTCATGTTTCATTCGAAGCACTTTTTGTGGCCACAAAAAGTTATACTTTTACTCCTAATAAAACAATATACTATTTTGGCTTATCTATAATTTTTATGACTCATTAGAACAGCCACAATGCTACTATTCGTATCCAAAATAGTCAGTACTCCTAAGAAGCCGAAAATTGATCAAATTTGCTCAAACTAGTTTTTCATACACATGTTTCCTATTTAATCTTCACAGCTCACGTTAAAAATATATTTATTTAATGCTAAGACCACAAAAAAAATTGGAGCCATTTAACTAAAAGGCCAAAAAACTCAACAATCACTAAATCAGATTTTATTTATACAAGAAAAAACAGACCTCAGGCGTTATTTTTTTTTAAATTCGTTGAAGTAAAAAACCGCAGAGGCACGAAAGACAGCTGAACTCGAAGATGACCACCGTAAACTGAGTCTACTGGACCATAGACCATAGGATCAGTTGGTATAATACACAAAATAGTCTTGTGGATAATGATGTTGGGCATGGAAGCGTATAGTTAACACCGAAATCTTTAAATCAATGTAAGGCGTTAGAGCGGAAATTTTCGTTGGATACTTCTGTAAAATTGCCTAAGATTACTCAAAACCGATTTTCGAAGAAGAGTGACCGTCAATCGATTCATTTAAGTGCAAAAATTATTTCTTCTATATTGTTATAGACTTATAGTAGTATCGTAATTCAAATCTATACAGGAAGAGACAAAAATATAGATCATAAATTGTACCACATATTCTTGGGCCAAAAGTAACTCGATTCAACCTATAAAAATGTGCATATAAATAGAGTTACAGGCCCTTGAAGCTACCCCGTCAAATTAATTTTTATAATGCATACGGTATGGGCCGTAATATTGTGTTAACTGTTACACTATTTGACGTAGGATCATTATGTGTTTTAAGTAGTGCAAGTACGTTGTTATAGTAGAAAATGGGTCTCACAACTGATTGAAAATTGTTCATTTTCAAGCAATATCTTCGTTCGTACGGAAATGGCAAACAGGTTGGACGCGAACAATTTCATAAAGTGGCACCAATCAACGCAGTTATGCGTTTTATCATAGGAAAATTCAATCGTTCTGGCAGTGTATTGTGCCAACGGAGGGGAATGTTTAATAGGCCAGTACCTGCGAGAACAAATGGAAACTTTGGACGTGTCGTCAATCAGGTTTTGTGTTCCTCGGCGAGCGTTATTGAAGTTGGATTTCAGCAATATGTCGATCCGGAGTCTGTTCAAAGCCGTAGGTAGATTTTCGTACCGAATTTAAGCTGGACAACGATTGAAAAAACAAGAAATAAGTGCCAGAGTTTTGTATTGTGGACAATTTTCAGCTAAGCTGTACGAGCAGCCAGATTTCTTGAACAATGTGTGGCTCTCAGACGAAAGTCACATTCACTTGGAGGGTTACATTATTGGTTTCGATAAGCCAGACGTTATGATCCAAAAACTGTGTGACATTATGAAATGGACTGTCTGCACACGGTGTGATTGGTCCATATTTCATTGAGAATAATGATGGTGAGCCTTCTACTGTTGTCCAGAAACGGCTTAGAAACATGGTGGTAACGCTATTTGTCCAGGATCTCAGACTTTGACAGGATGGGTGAAAAGTTACACTGCTCGAATATCGAGAGCATTGTTACAGAAAACTTTTCAAGGGTGCATTATTTCCCGCGGTTCTAACTTCAACCACCCATCACATTTCCCGATCTTACATGGATTATGTTGAAGAAAAAAGTAGTGATAAGCAAAATTGGTTTTGCAGTCTTGGTCTTGCACTTGCTTTTTCGCAGGACCAAGACTAGCAAGATTAAGACCAAGACAAAATAAAGCAATACTGCATAAGCAATACTAAGACCAAGATTATCCGAGTCTAGGGAAAAGTCTGCAGTACAAACCTACCGAGAACTGTTGACGATTTACGTGAGAAGATTGTCTCGTTTTTCAGGAACATGCAGCAGCCTGTGACCTCGAATACATAATGTAATGTAATGTAATGTAATGGCGCACATATTGAACAGGTATTGCACAGAAATAATAATGTATAAATAATAAGTAATATACTTCAGTATGTGCCCTATTGTACATTTTGGCTCATCCACTGTATTTTGACAGTTGTTTGACAGATTATAATAAATTAACAAAATAACTGATTGTTGTGGAAATATTAACAAAGATTGTTTGAAATAACGTGAATAATACCAAAATCTAAAAAATTTACATACATAACCAGAACAAGGAGAAATATTGCAAAAATATACATTCAATAGCTCACTCATTTATCACTTTCCAGACACTTTCAGCTCTTGAGGTCCTTCTTATCGACAGTTTATCGGCCACATCCTGTATAGGCATTGAATATTATTACCAAGTATGTACTGAAGTGAAAATAATTTACTAATTTTGGATATAATTGCAGTAATCGTGATAATAAAACAACTTAAATACTATAAACATATTATTTAATACGTTGTGAATTGCAGTACACGCCGGCAATTAACTTTCAATTTATCGCACCTTCAATGACCAAATTAATTCCCTTTCGACGATTAAGTAGTAAAATGTTCTTTTTAACTAAATGAGGCACAAACTCCTACAACAAAAGGACCGCATTAAAATTACCAATAAAATGAACAAAACTATTGAAGAGCTAGAATAGTCAGGAACGTAGGTGCGGGAGGATACATTTTGTTAATAAGTCAATTAAAAACTGTAATTTTGCGCTTTTAATGCTGGCGCGAGCCATAATGTGTGCTTCATGCCCGCACGGATAGACATGGCATCATGGTATCTAAGGAATGACATAATCTAAGGTATGACATAAAATGTAGATGGTTTCGAGAAACGTCAAAAAATAATTCCCGAAAAGATTCCGCTTCATATGGGATTTTCAATACATGGTGGGAATATTCAAAGGTAATACCACGAGAGCTTCAAATTTTATC
>CAJUYI010001544.1:0-14125 GCA_910591695.1 Galerucella pusilla
TTTCAAACAATAAAAATTTTAGTCGAGAGGCTTGGATCACTAAGCTGATAAATACAATGTTAAAATTATATGGGCTGTATAAAGTAGTAGTAAGTAAATACGTAATTTCATTTAATGTGTTTATTACGTTTATTCTTTTATTTCTTATTTTGTAGGTAATTTAATTTTTTTTATTTTCCCCAACCCTGTACCAATTTGAAAGAAAGTGTTATACATTTTTGGAATCAACTCATCAAGGGAAATCCGCAAATCGAAAAATAAATGGGGTGTTCCACTTGAAAAAAAATGGCGATGACGTCATCACACGTAGATGGTTCACCCTGTAAATAACATTATAATTTGGAAAAACAGTAAATTAAAATCAAAAATTGACCTGTTTCGGGAATTTTTAATATTATTGTTTATTTAGCTAATAATGAATTTATGCGTTACTTTATGGACGCACTGTATATGATTATAATGAATAAAATAAAATTTCATAAATAAAGTATCTCATTATAAGAAACAGAGTACCAGGAGACTTATATGTAGATATCGTATTGAAAATAACTTACACATAAAACAGAAAAAGAATACAGCATTTTAAAAACAATTAGCAATAGGATTATAGTATATAAAATTTAGAAATACAGTTGCTTTCAGTGTGAAAGGAAAGGCACTGAAAATTTATGTAGATATCACATTAAGAATCATTTATTAACAACACAAAAAACAACATCCCACTTTAAAAATGATACAATTTGTAATAGATATTTGCCTCAAACATCAATATCAACAATACCGACAATGGAGAAACTGAACTACAAGTTAAAGAATTGCAAATAAAATAAAAGTACATCTTCAACTAATATTTATACACTGTAGTAATATGTATTTTTCATATCGACATATTGGTGTATCTGTAATCTTGGCAAACCTTAGATATGAGAATTATAAACGAATTAATTCCAGTCACATTTAGCATAGCATAAAACATAACCATAGGCCATCTTCTGGTATTGCGTGCTACATTATAGTTTGACGATAATTGATCCACCATATCAACGCTTATCTTCACAGGTTTTTGAGTGATCTCATAAATTTCATCATCATCGTGCATAGAAGATATCAATAACACATTTTGCTTAGGTTTCTGGACATGTGATAACAAAGTACAATTTTCCCTGAATGCGAACATACTTGATGGAATAGGTCGATCTTGGCCTACAATAAATTGTGCTGGTAGCTATCGCTTGTTTTTGCGAATTGTTCCTAGAAAAGTTAACTTGTGCTTAATCAGTGATTTTTCACATAGATCCACACTAGTGAACCAGTTGTCGGTAGTTACATTCCTTCGAGTTCCGATGATGGGCTCAACGAGCCTATTCACTACATCAATGGCGGAGTTGATAACCAGATTGCTTGGACTTTTATTCAGCTTTGTGTACTTTAGTTTCACCTTCTTCATTCCGTTCTCTACCAGAGACTTCTTCTTCGATTTCTGAGGTTATATTTGTATCACCCAACTCCTGTTCGCTTCCAGAATCTTCATTTCTTTGTTCAATATGGTCATACTCGTTATCATCACTGCTGTCGTCATATTGAAAGGTATTTCCTTCTTCTGTATCTGGCACAAGTTTATCGACAAGTTGCTGCAACTAGGCTTGGTTTTTTCTTAACTCATTTTCCTAAATAAAGTCTATAATAAAATTAAACTTACAAACATTTTAATACTACCTTTTGAAAATAAATACGTCCTCTTCGGTGACGTCGGTCTATAGTACCGTCTACGACTTGAGAGACCGTGACACTTGTTTTACGTCTAAGATACTTCGGACAAAACTGAGTCGTAGCAAGGCGATAGATTTAACACAATATGTACTCAGGCGCATTGATCGTCCGCCCTATCGTGGGCTTAACTAGGTCAATTTGTCATAGTCATCGGTCTCACAGACCGTACGTCACCTCCGGAGGGTTGAAATGGTGTTCACTCGCATGTGTCCTGGAATTCCAGAATATTATAGCTAAAAATTATTTATCAACTGATTTACTTCCATTGCAGTCTCAATTAGCTGCCAGATCTTTCCAGAACAACGACCAGCTTCCTAATTAGGAATGGTGCATTCAATAGCCTTCTTGGTGTGCGTCATCGTTTGTGACGTATATCCGGGTTTTCGATATGTCGTTCATTCTATTTGCTATATTAACATAAAGCTTACCTTAAATTTGATGAATAAAATGATCAGGATCGTATTAAGCCAAATTCAAAAAGGGTATGAAAGTAATAGTCACCAGCTTCTTTCTCCAACTTAGAATACTTAAGAACTCTCAAAATGCTGATGTTTTTCCGTGTATCTAGGCATATTTTTTTATCCAAATAATTATAACAATAGGATTAATATTCACTTTTTATGAATAATAAATTGACCGTAAACAACAAAGTACAGACCAGACAAGTACTGTCAGTGGACGTGAGACACATTGCCGCTACGAAAGGAACGCCTTCATAATATTTTGAATCCACGATTGATAGGTTGCGCTTGCGCGTAATGTGAACATTAACCAATCAAACTTTTTTTAAGTCAAAGATTATAGTTAACGTTTGTGATACCTTTAAACGGTTCATTATTGTGATATTTTGCTAAGTATTAATCACAGACCTGCCTTTTTTACATTTTTTTCAACGTAATGTGTGAGAAGGACATTAATAATCGATTACGCACACCAAAACGGCTAGCAAAGCGTAAAATACTCCTGGCAGGTTTCCTTTCCACCTTCTTGGGTGTTGTATCTGTTCCAGCTCAATTTGACCGTAGGTATTAGATCCGAAGAAATGTGTTGGTCGGGTGTTGGCCGAGTAGATTGACAAAGTCTTTTGTTGTCTTCCAGTTCCATATGTTCGCTATCTCACCGGGCAATATCTAGTGATGAATCTAATCCAGTCATTTGATATGGAATGGAGCTTCCTAGCTTCTTGGAGACGAGTACTTTATTAACTCCTAGTATCATGTGTCCTTTTTCCTCCATTATCGATCTCCGACCTTTGTCCCTTCTTGATAGCTCACAGACTGGTTGAAAAGGACTAAAATGTAGCCAAGGACGTTCGTGAAGCTGTTCCAACTAGTTTATCAGATATTTCGTTACTCTCAATTTTATTACGACCTGGCACCTAGTCATGGGCGATCTTTTTAAGACATTTTCTGCATTCTCTTTTGAATGGATTTTAATATTTTATCCTTGTGCATATATTATCGCAGTTTGGCTGTTAGACATTTTATTGATTTGTTTATACTTTTAAACCCTTTTGATGCATTTATTGGCGCGTAGGTAGTTTACCTGCAATGTTTTAACTTGGATAGTTATGGAAGAGAATCCGAAGGCTTTAGATACCGCATATTTCAGGCCATGTATGCATGTGCAGTCCCGTTTTTTATCCATCTGTGTACCAGCTGGAGAATTATAAATCTACTTTATCTTTTGGCCGTATTGTGGTCCTGAATGACAACAACAAAGTAGGTGTATGAAAATCAAGAGTTCTTGAGATGATATCCACAAATCTGGCTGTGAAAAGACTAGTATATTCCTTGTTTGACTCTACTAACTTGGAATTTTGATCCCCGATTAAATTTTTCTTACAATCCAATCCATGAAGATGTTCTCGGACTTTATGTCTGCGAAACAGGATTATGAACTCACGTTAGATGTTGTTAACAACGAGCGTTAGTTAACAGAAAACGGAATCCCCTTAATTATACTGATAGGTCAAGAACAAAAGAAGCAGTAGAAATGGGGTTTGCAAGATCAACAGCCCTGGAAAACACAACAACATTCCAAGCGGAACTAATGGCGATAGACTTATGGGCTCAAGTGTGCCTCAAAAAACGTCTCAATTCAGTCAGATAATTATTTGCGTTTGTTAACCTGGCTGGTTTTGAGGCATTGAAGTCTGCAGCTTGTTTAAGCAAAAATTTGGATACATTTCAATTTTCCACAAGTTTCTTTATCTTCGTTCACCCTGACAATATCATTATCATTTAGTAGTTTTTTTGGGCCAATTTGTCTGGTCTATATTATACGTATTTGAGTGTCTATATTGATTGATATGGGTACACTCAACCATAATATATCTGCTATTAAAAAAATTATGGAGCAACGTGTAATTATAGTCATCACTATTGAAATTGGAGATTATAACAATTGATATTTTGATACATCCAAAAACCTTTTTTTGTCGATGGATACTGTTGTTAATAGACACTACTCACGATTGGAATTCAATTACATCCAATCAGAAGCCATACCAAAAATTACAGAATGAAAATATAAGATATTTCACTTGTTCGAATTTATCGCGTAAAGCACCGATGCCGCAGGTGACTGACTGTCTGGTGACTTGGAGGTTGGCGCTATGGTATGGTACTATGGTACGTCGCTAAGTCCTAACTTGCATTTAATTCGGCATATTATAAGCGACGTCGCCCGTTTAGCGCTGTTATTTTAAAACGGTGTTTATAATTGGTTGTTCGTGTTTTAAGTTTATGTTCTATAGATTTTCAAATTTATTAAATATATAATTATTGACATAAGCAAAAAATCATGTTAATATTTTTCTCTTCGATAGCAAAGCTTAAACAATGAATATTTTGTTATATGTATTTGTTGATACAAAATAACGAAAAAAAATTAAAATAATTCATTTTTATAATAATAATATATTTAAACAAGTGCATTAAGCAAGAAAACACAATAACAGACTAATAAGAAAAATGCAAAGATTAAAGTTGGGCCTGTCCGAATTTTTTTTCAATTTTTGCTGATATGTGTACTGAAATTACGAGATTGGTCGACGTTTGGAGCGCGGGAGTGGGGAGATACATTAAACTCAACCTTTCGATACCGTCTGTGAGACGGTGTGTACATGTACTTAAGGGTCAAGGGTCAGAGAATTTTTTATATTTCATTTAGTCTCCTGTCTTCCAAAAGTAACAATAATATTATAATAGTGGTTTTAAATGGATAAATTCTGTGAATTGATTAATTTGAAAATTTAATTTTATTTTTTACTTACCTATTCAATTTCATATCCCGAACATAATTATTAACATTAAAAAATATACCTTTGTGATAAAAAGTTCTATTAATTTACATATATATTTCTCAAATTACCCCTGTATGGCTTAAAATAAAATGAGCTTTTCGAACTTCTCTGGTACCTACTGGTCTCGCTATTGACAACAAAAGCAAGTTGTAATCATGATTTATGAGAGCGGCGTCCGTTTGGGACCGCAGCTTGAATCAAACCGCCCTGGAGTGAAACATCTTATATTTTTATTCTGTAATCTTTGGCCATACTCAAACGATAATAATTAACATAAGAGGATTATAAATCACAGTTAGGGTTTTGATGTGATTTTAATGGATCCTTAGCATTAATTTCATAGATGGAACCATCATATCAAAATGTTCCGACTTCTTACTTTAATATTATCATACAATGAATATTTTCCAAAGTGATCTCTTCAACCAAAATTTCACCAGTAACTTTTCATCCACATATTAAAAAAAAGCTGTGTTATAAAAGCACATGGACATCTTCATAATATCCACCTTTTTTATTTATGTTCAATACCAAATTCTCCCAATATTAATGCTCTTAGGCTTATACCAGTCCCGTATATGAATGTTTGTAGCTACAGCAATTATTATGATAAATATGACAACTATTCCGCTATACGGACAAGCTACATTTTCACAGATTAGCTTCATTTCACAACATATATCTACAATAAAAATTTACAGCGGAACACATTAATATATCCAGATAAATGATCAGTTTCCGATGTTGTACAATTCCCGCATGTCCAGTTACATTAGTTTTTTATATGCTCTTCTACTTTAGTATTTCATACAAAATTGTTGTATATTTTCCAGCAAATTTCTCATTGACATATTGACAATAATCCATATACGTAAAAATACCGTTAAAATTTTTTTCCAAACTTAAGATTTTATGATCTGGTAAAGTGTAACTATTGTTAATGTGATGACCCATATTTTTAATCCCTTTGAAGGAAAAGCCGCCAAATGGCGTGCATAAAATTCTTTTATAAATTCGAATATTAATAAATAATGCTTTTCAAATGTAATTCAATTAAATTAATATAGTGGATTAAAATTAACCTGCATAAAATATGAAATACAATTCAAGGTCATCACATTGACATTAGATACACTATACGTGTTCAATGATGTTTTGCTTGTCACTAGACGTTCGCGAACGCTTACAAACAAGCTGTTCGCAGTGTATCCAAACTACAGCAACATAGTGGTTCGTGGGTAAAATGGATCCAGTTTTGACCACGCATCAAAGTGTATCGCGTCTGAGTGATAAATGTACAAACTGAACAATGTTCACCAATAATGTTTCTTCCATGATCTTTTTATTGTTTGTGTGCACCGTTCAAATTAATGGAGAGTTCGATTTCCAGTATGGCGCAGAGCAGAGCATTAGAGAGGAGAGAAATGATTATGAACTGAACTGGATGAGAAACATAAATAATCCTGGAACATTTAAACGATCTGTGAAGGAATGGATGTACAATACTGACAGAAAAAGATTCAATGATCTAGTCAACCTAATATTTTGTATTCGATGTTATGAATTTAATTAATACTGCCAATATTTCCCGATAATGTCAATTTGCCCTACTGTGACCACTTCACTGATTTATTTATTACTATTACTTTTCCCAATAATTATATATAGTTTTAATTATAAGTAGGTATGTGTTTGTTTATCGTTTCAGTAAAATAGTTATATTTGTAGTTTTATATTCTATGATAATGATCCAGTCTCAACCTAATCTATTTGTGCGTTTCATTTCACTTTGACTGTACATGAAATAAAGTTTTGTGCCTTGTCTCAATCCTATGCTAGTTCTAAATACATCTGACTTTAAGTTCTTACGTTTCAATAAATTCTTATTTGTCTCAGATATATGTCTTGAATAACTTCTCCTTTTTCTTCCAGCCCTTCCCATACTTTATTTCTAGGTATTGTATCGAATGCCTTCTCAAGATCTATGGTGTGATACAGGGCTGCAGGAGAGAAGGAAAAAGGGGTAATAGGCGCGAGTGGAGGGCTAATTACTGGTGGAATGAGGAAATAGAGATTCTGTGGAGGGAGTGTCAGAAGGAACGAAGACGAATGTTGAGGGGAAAAGTGGGGATGGAGGGAAAAGGTGGATGTAAGGAGAAGAAGAAGGAACTGGAGCGCAGGGTGGAGAGGGAAAAAAGAAGAAAGTGGGAAGAGTTACTGGGGGAGTTGGAAAACAACCCATGGGGGAAGGCGTATGTGATAGCGGTGAAAAGAATGGGTGGAAATAGGAACGTGGTGCTAAAGGAAGATTGGGAGAAAGAGATTATAGAGAAATTGTTTACAGGGTAGAAGGAGGTGTGGATGGCAAAATTCGGGAAGCCCAGAGTACTAGGGAGATGGGGAAAATGAGAGGGATAAGGTTGGTAGAGAAGTGGGAAGTAGAGGAGGGGGGGAGAAATGTTGAGGTGAGGAAAGCCCCAGGGTTAGATGGCATGAGAGGGGATATGGTGAAGAGGCGGTTGGATAACAATAGGGAATACTTTTTGGAACTGTTTAACAGGATACTGAGGGAGGAAGAGTTCCCGGAAAAGTAGAAGGTGGCCAGGGGTGATCCTTGTGAAGAAGACAGGTAGGGATGGGAAGCGGGCGGCGGACTGCAGGCCCATCAACCTGTTGTGTGGATTGGGTAAATTGATGGAGGGGATAATAAAGGTTAGGATTGAGGAGGAAGTTGATAGTAATAGGGGTTTCAGGGAAAACCAAGATGGGTTTGTAGAAAGGGAAGTCATGCATCTCAGCGCTGGGCAGGGTGGTGGACTTGGTGCAAAGGGCTAGGCAGGGTAACGGTAGGATTAAGAAATTGGCCCTGCTTGTGTTCTTCGACGTTGGGAACGCGTTCAATAGTGTCAGTAAACGGGCGGTGTTGAGCGCGTTGACAAAGCTTGGAGTAGGGGAGGGGCTAGTTAATCTAGTAGAGGACTACCTGACAGGGCGTGCGATAGTGGGCACTAGAGGGGATGGGACGGAGATTGGAGTGCCCCAGGGCTCGGTTCTGGGACCGACGCTTTGGAAGTGTGTGTTTGATATGAAGTTTATGGGATAGCACGTGGAGAGGGATGTGAGATTACGGTGTATGCGGACGATGTATGTCTGGTATGTACGGCTAAGGGAGAGGTGGAGATAGAAAGAAAGGCGGGGAGGATGTGTAGGAAGATTGTGGAGAAGATAGAGCGGAGTGGACTGGAAGTGGCTGAGGATAAGACGGTGGGGTACCAGTGAAGGGGCGGAGCAAGGCAAGGGAGGTGGGGGTGATGGGTAAGGAAAAGAAAATTCGGATGTGGGAAGCGGTGAAGTATCTGGGGGTGTGGCTGGATAGCCAATTATCCTCCAAAACCCATATGTTTAAGGCTGCACAGAAGGCAAAAGTAAGGGCAGCGTGGCTGGGAAAATTGATGGGACCGGGGTAATGGAAGAGGATGATAATTTGTAGGGCGGTAGAGCAGAGTATGCTGTATGGCGCGGAAGTGTGGGGTGAGAAAGCAGTGGCGAAAGCGAGGGTAAGACCACTCCTGCGGGTGCAGAGAGAAATACTTCTGAGGGTGGTTCAGGCGTACAGGACAGTGGGTGAACTGGCAGTAGCAGTGCTGTCGCGGTCCTATCCATTGGACTTGATGGCTAGAGCCAGACAGAAACGCTGGAGGGGTGCGAGAAGAGAGGTAGTACAGGAATGGATGGATGAGGAAATGGGGAGAAGGTGGGATGAGTATGAGGGCACACTAAAAGGAGCGATTGGGAGCAGGAGAAATTGGGTGGACCGGAAATTTGGAGAGGTGAACTACTTCTGGACGCAGGTGCTCACAGAGCATGGGTCGAGAGTAGGTTACCTCCACAAGATTGGAAAAAGAGAAACTGGATTGTGCGAGAGATGTGAAGTGGAGGATGATGTGGGACATGTGTTTAGATGTTGGAAGAATGTGGAAGTTTTGAAGAAGTTAGAAAATAAACTGGGAGAGGCGGTGTATTGGGAAAATATGGTGGAGATTATGTTGATGGGCGAGGAGGAATGGATGGAGATAAGTGGCGTAGTAGAGAGCATGATTGGGGGAAGAGAAGGACTCGCTATGCCATGGGAGAGGTAGGAGTGATAGAAGGAAGAAGATGATGGGGAGTGTGTAAGGGACCGCCGCCCGTCCTGATGTATGCTAGGGTAGTGATTCCAAGGCGGGAGTAACGGCGAGTTTGAGGTGGGTTTGGTTGGTGGGCATCTACGTTCCGTGGGGATGAGTCCAATACTGTCTGGGTACTATTTGAGGACCCAGTCAAACATGAGTTTCCTTCTCGGCCCGAAAAAAAAAGAAGATCTATGAAAACTAGATGTCGTTTCTGTACCATCTGTACCGTAAATAGGAGATCTTGTGTGCTTTTTTCTGCTCTAAATCCACTTTGTGATTTTAATAGTTGGGTATCTAGTATTGTTCTAATTCTGTTATTTATAATTTGTTAATATATCTCCACGATAGTGAGTTATCCCCTATAATTGTGACATTGTTTTTGGTCTCCATCATTGTATATAGACGTAATGAATGCTGTTCCCAATTTCTCTGGCTCTCGCTTCTCCATGTTCTATTCACTATTACTAATAATATTTCTTATCATGTTATTCCTGGGTTGTGAACCATTTCAACTGTAATTTTATCATTCCTGGGTAACCGCTATACATAAAATTATGAGTATATGTCCAAGAGAGAATATACTTCCCCTCCACAATACGTCTACTCCACTAGACATTGTCTCTCTGTTATTTTATAGCTTCGTCTCTCACTAACAGAATAGCTTCACGGAACATGAATATTTTGCGAAATCTTTATATTCAAATTTGTCTTTTCAATCCTTCTGTTGACTCTCGACCACTTTTATGAGAAGAACTGGAGACTGGAAAGGTATCCTTGTCTTATATTTCCATATTTACATTTGTAGCACAGTTTTGAGTGATGCTCCGATATAATTTAACGCTCATTTCAATTGTTAAACAGTTTAGTCAAATGTTTCTATGTGATTCAATCCCGACAGTAAAAGCATAAACATCAAATCAGCATGGAAATATCAAAATCAATATTAAAAAACATATGTATAATTATTTAAATTTACACAAAAAGTTTGTTTTGATTGTACTGCAAACAAAACAGACGATTTAACCATTGTTACACGGGAATTTTAAAATGACGATTAGAGATATTCATTACTATTTATCGTTAACAGTAAATGAATGATTTTTGTGGTAGTCAGTGGAGCATTAAGATCAATTCTGAAATCTACAAATCAAACATTTCCGTTCGTTTAAGCAGAACTAACACTATTTTAAATTACATCACCGGCACCACACTGCAGGTAATTACATTTTTAGTTGAAGCATAGTTAATTTATAAAAATGTGAAGGTTTATGTGAAACAACAAATGAAAATGTTTTTCTATATGACTGTCTCGTAAACTATCGAATAAACTCATAATTAGAAAATCTTAAGACAAGTCGACTTTTGATTTGAATTTATTATTGAAAAAAACACCCTCGAGTGATGACTACAGTACTAATATTTTCTAAATGGCCTTGGAGTGTCTCCATCTTTTCTTAGTTGTCGTTTGGGCGTAGCTGACTCCCGGCGTCGTAACTTTTGAAGTTGCATGGTTTCAACGTTTTCCTTCTCGTCCTGTTATTTGTGGATCTTGGACATCCTTTGTAGATCGCTGGGTGTTCACCTTGGCAGTTTGCGCAGGTGACTGGTTTGTCTTACTATATATTGTACACTTTTTGGAATAGTGTGGTCCTTCGCACTTACTCAATATTCCGTCTGTTTTTGGTGGAATCCTTGACAATTCCAGCACTATTCATTCCCTCTAAGTGGCTATTGCCATCCCATCTCCACGTTTTGGATGTGTTCAATCGTCCTGATCTTTTCTTTTTTTCTACCTCCAGTTCCACAGTGTAGATAGGGAGTTTTCTTCCACCATACTTTGAGTGGAGCTTGCTATTTCTACCGATCCGGACCTTTTGTAGTTCTCTCTGTTCGTCATTAATCGGATGCCTCATTTTCTTCCTTCAATCAGATACCTGGATAGGTTCTTGTAGTCCTCTTTTCTTTCGCAGGAGATCTGCTCTCCCAGCCCCTATCGTATGGGGATTAATCCTTTCTTTATCCATAGCCTAATAATGTCCTTCAGTGATTGACGCACCAGGCGATGACCTGTTCTCTGACTTCTTGTTTTCTTTGATGTAATCGTCCGTCATATTCTTCTCTCTTCAGTTTTCTTCTTCTACTTCTTCTTGATCATCAAGCTATTTTCCATGTACCAGTAGAGAATAACCATTGATACATTTTTCTCCACAATAGCGAGTGTTACGTTCAGCATTTCCTGCATGGAACCCGAGTGCCTGAATGGTTTCAGGTTGAGGATGTTGACAGGTTTATTAGTGTGATAAAAAGAAATGTGAGACCAGAATCATTATACTATATCTCTCTTCTGATACCATCTGAGATCCTTCTGTCTAAAAACTGGCGCACAGCTATAGTTTTGCCAATTTAGAAATTTGGATATCAGTCTTTTCAAGAATTGATTTTGCAGGAAATTCAGACACAATCCTACCTGTTTTCCCACAAATGAATTGCTTATGTTCATATAATACTGACAGTTGTGAATTAATAAAGTAGGTAGTTCATTAAAAATTCCATTTACTGATATAAGCATTTTACGAATGGATAGGAAGATTTAGACAAGGAAAATAACTTTCTTGGGGATTGTTGAGAAATTATATACTTGGCAGGGGTCTTGAACTTTTCTCTTACGCCCCCTTTTTTCCAGGAACATAACTACCTGTGCCCCCGTTACACACTTTTATGCGGTTATAAAAAATTTCATTACTTTTTTTTCTGAGGATTGAAACTTTTCACAAAACAATTTCAATTGAATATGCGAGTGACAAAAAAAATATAATGGATGAATTTTCTTCTTTACAAACTCCCTACTCTTGGTTGAGGCAAGGAGCCTGAATCATTCACAATAAAAAAGTCTCCAGCTATTTGTTACCTTAGTCTCCATTACTCCTATAACAACAGTTTATACTTATTTCGTGGGATTATACTTTGTTAAAATGGAGCTTTACAATATTCATAATATTACATTCAAAAATGCCAATATTCAGACCTCATTTAATGTTAATAGTTGGAATATATCGAGTATCACCAGTATCAACATAGTAATTCAAATTTATTGGCTTTATTTCCAGAGGCTTTTGGTATTAGAGGTATGAATTTGAATATATAGTTTAAGCAGATTCTAGATTGTGAACAAATAGAAACCTATACATTGTAACATATAACAATAGGTGATTTTAAACAAGATTCACTCATATTACTTTCGTTTGATTTACAATATGGTTGGTGTTCTGTGTGTATAACATATTATAATATTTATGAATATTGATAGAGGAGAGCACAATAAATTAAAGGCTTGGTAATGTCTGTGTACTGTGATAAATTTTGGAATTATAGTGAAAAATGTATTGTGGAATTAACTGAAGCTTCGATTGAAATATACATTATTATAATGACGTTAGTAATTAGGGTTGGAAAATATTTATTTTGGATATAATCCTATTTTGTACCGGCAATATTCAATGATATGGATGTAGATGTGATATTTATCATTGTAATAAAATAGAGAAAGCATAAGTGAGTACCTTGAATGGGAGAAATGTGAGATCGTTGAGAAAAATTTAAAGGACCCAGTTATAATTTTTTTCCAACCTTGTAAGTTTGTAAGGTAAAGGGGAAAACGGTTTGGGTCGTGGCATATTCAAACTCGTTCAATTCATTTTTTGTATGTAGAATCTTATATAGGAGCAACAGTTAGCACTATTAATTGAATTATATACGTCCAAGAGAGAAGAGCACACTTACCCTTCACAAATCGTGCACTTCGCTAGACATTGTCTCTCTGTTATTCTCTTCTACTCACAGAATGCGTATACGCAACATAATTATCTGCTGATCTTCTTGGAGTTCACTATAATGTATACTTACTGTGTAGAAGCCAAGCGAAATAAATAACCCAGCGCCAAATAATGATAGCCATTCAACTTGCCCTCAATAAAAAAGGGGTCAGTTTAACTCTCATTTTTTGTGAGTAATGGTATTGCTTTAGCTGGTGACCTGATATTTTTTAATAAGGTGACAGTGTTTTAGAAAAACTATTCCAATTTTTCTTTTGTGTTTAGACTTATCCGTACAATCAAAACCAAGCATTTAGTCATTAAACAAGCGAATAGTCCTTCGTCAAAATATAATATTTAACGCAAAATTTAGTTTCATTCAACCAATGGGCATTGATTTTAATTGTTTCCCATTCGAACGTTTCGGGTATTATCTGACCAGGTCATAGAATCTTTATGGCCCATTTGAATGGAGTTCGTAAAACGTGAAATACAAAACTGTCATAAATTCTTTATTGATAATACCTAAAATAGACATCATTTCGTGGTTGTGTTATTTTGTTATTTAATCAAGGTGAGAAATTTCAAATTATGTGTTGACTAGAGTGAATTTTTATCCAACCATTATCCAAATTTCTTAAGAATAATGGAGAAACATCATGATAAATCTGTCATGGTTCGGAAAAATAGTATTTCTACATGTAGTAGTTCTAATAAACGAAATAATATTATGACATAGTGCGTCATAAACTAAGTGTTAGCTAAATAACCATAATGAGAAAATCCTGAAACAGGTTGACTTCATCATGAAGAGTGATTAAGCAAGGGGCGTACACTAAGTACGTGAGGCATTTTTCAGGATTTCTTGTATCCTCTCCCTCTTGTGGTATGTGGTAATATTTTTCTTGACTCCCGCGTCGCCAATCTTACGTGATATCTCTTAATATTTGTGTTGCGTTGGATGTATGGAAAAAACAATTTGCACAATCGTTGAAGTTAAGACTAGCAAAGAGTAGTTGAACACGGATGGGGTAGTTTTTCCCACCCTGTTTGAGTTCCCCAAA
>CAJUYI010001544.1:24125-46955 GCA_910591695.1 Galerucella pusilla
AAAAATTAATTTCTACTTATTTTTTCTTGACAACGGTAGCTGGAACGCTACCGAAAAGTTGAAATAAAGAATTTAAAAATATTGTGGTTTAATTTCCCAAGAAATTAAAAAAGTATGAAAATGTTGTTGTACTTTCAGAAAAATAAAAATCAACTGATTTGTCCAGAACACCTTCATAAAACTCGTTACCTAGACGAGATAAAACTATAGGGCAGCGTTGTTTTGACTACTTGGGTCCTAAACTTTATAATCAAGTTCCTAAAGAGTTTAAAAACTTACGAGATATTAAACATTTTTGTCCACGACCACCTAATAATAAGTCAATATTTCACCTCCTAACTGAATGTATAGGGTACCCATATATCAACTGTCGTGAATTATGGTTCATAATACACTGTAGTGTATTATGGTTCATGAGTCACGACTAGAGATCGGGGTACAATATGAAATAAACTATTAAATCTGTGTATTTTGTTCAGGAAATTTGTTTCTGACATATATCGTATCTATAAAATATTGTAATTTTTAGTATTGATACTTTTCATAACGATATTTTCTAATATTAAGTATTTTAAAACAATATGTTTATAACGGTACGTTGTACTGATACTTTCTACAGTATCGCCCATCTCTATATATGTTAAATTATTTGAAGTAGATGCCACAACATTTTGAGGTTAGTAATATGCCAAATCACTACTGACTTTTATTTATTAATAAATAAATTAAGTGTCGTGGACAAAGTACAGTATTCTACTCGCAATTTATGGCCATAATTGCTCGTTTAATAATATACTATAAATCAAAAATTGAAAATTGGATATTAACTCTAAATGGAGATATGTTAAATAAAATGATCAATAACCAGTAATATTCACTTACCACACATAATGTAATTAAAACCTGATAATGTCCTGAAAAAAAAACCCGATGATGTCCTAAAAAAACGATGATGTCCTAAAAACCCGATGATGTCCTACAAAATATGCTCTCAATTACCTAAATATGTCATAAATTAATGTAGCCATTCATGAGCTTATCACGTACAAGCTGTAAGAAGTATTTTCCTCACTTAATTGCGCAATCGTGTGCGGAAAAGTGGAACTTAGGAAATATACCATTTCAAAACTTATAATAAGTGTAAGAATAATAAAATTATTATTTTGCGATATCTATTGGATACTATCGAATTATTGTGTTCAGTGTTCAGTCAATTTTGGGTACTATGTTATAATATCCGATAAACACCTGTTACTTTGGGGATTATTGCAATCTCATACTATGTACTTCTTAAAATAAACTATAGAATGCATTGCACTGAGGAACTGAGGATCTTAGTCGAACGACGCTAGTCATTAGGGTATAAGTCAATATTTTGCTATAAGTTACCATTGCTTCTATATGTCTATTTTTGTTTTATTAGTTTGAACACACTTTTTCCCAAAATCCACGTCACAAAAATTTCAATGAGAAACAACCGATTATGATAACTATTCGAAACATTTCATCCATTATAATCAAGTTTCGTCAATTATATTAACAAAGAAACGTCATATTGTTTTCCATAATGAAAAGATGTTCTTACTATTTTAATTACTTCTTCTTCTGAATATAAACGAGCCTTCTTTAGTTCTCTAAGAGATTCATTGGGTGGTAAATAACACAGTTAACGGCCAAGTCCAATAGACTAGAATTAGAAGTAAAATAGGAAGACATCCAGCTGATTTAGTCCCTCCCTAAGGGCATTAAAAACACTCGGTATCCTCTAAATATGCGCCAAAGTAATTACAATGCAAGATGTACTTCCGAATGTCGGAACTTTCCACAAAGTTCACTTCTAAATCAAGTGCCAGATTCCTCCTACCATTTCTCAAGGGATAGCGTCCCTTTCTACCAGCTTGTTGTTACACTTTATAAAATATTTATACGCAAGAAGACTGTTTGACTTAATTTGCATTTATTTATTTCGTAGTTGTGTCATGTATTTTTCAACGCTAGGCCCTAATGTAAAAGTCAGTATGTTCGAATGAAAATTGAATAAACATTATATTAAAGCTTGTCAGTAGCGACCGAAAATCATAATTGAAAAGTAATTTAATAAAATATATTTCCACAAAAATTTGATGCAATAATCAATTAATTCTGGTCTCACTTCGCGTTTGCTAGACGTATACATAATTATATAAATATTGTTATGGATTTATTTATTTATTTAAATAGTTTTCACGGTGGTATAAGATTATGCTCGCTTTATGGCTAATTACTATCAATTTATTCATAGAAACATTTACACACTATATTGAACTCAGTTTATATACAAACTTTACTTAATGTCTACTAATTCAAACTCGGTATAATAGGTCTTCAATATTACACTATTTATCTTCACTAACTCACTATTCCATTTACTGTTACTAAAACTTTTCACTATATACTGTCTGACTTACTCCAAAACTCCTGTATATACACTGTGTCCGTAAAGTATGAAACAAATTCATTTTTAGCTAAACAGGCCATTTTAAGAAATAATACCGAAACACGTCGATTTTTACTGTATTATCAAATAATAATCTAATATACAGGGTGAATTACTTTCGAGTAATGTTTTTTTTTTGAACACCCCCATTTTGTCTCAATTTTCGAATTACTCTAGCTGATCTGATTCCAAAAATGCATTACATGTTGATTCCAATTGGTACAGGGTGGACAAAAATGCAATAGATTTGTGTGTGCTCATAAAGTAACGCTTCTTTATTAGTTAAATTAACAATATTATCAAAAATACTTCTTGTCTAGCGAACAGAATATGGAAAAAATTATTTCTTATCAATTAAAAAGAACATAGTCGTCTAGTTTTTTGTGAAATGTCATTATTTGCTTAGTAATTTATTGATGTTCAGTGACAGTTCAGTACTACAATATTTTTGGTATTCGGGAAAGTTTTAATTATTACTTAGATTTAATTTAATTGAGTAGAAATGGAGTTAAGTGTAAAAGAAAAAATTGGAATACTCATGACGATTGGGTATAGAGACAGATCGCGAACTCAGATGGAACTGAACTGAACTCAGAAATTCCGTGAAACTGGTACGGTTGAAAATTAACGCGAATCAGGTCGTCCCCTTTGCAAAAGCTGATACAGCATTATTTGTTTTACTTAGTTTTGATGCGCATACTTAGGTGCGTTAAGTTAGTCGTGATATCGGTGTTAGCAAAACAACGGAACAAGAACTATCGAAGCTTGAAAAATTGCATCCCTATAAAATTAAACTTGTGAAGGAATTAAACGAAGATGATCCCGATGGAAGAATACAATTTTGCAGAAAATGCAATAAACAATATTTCTTAAGAAACAATAAACAAGGTTCAACAAGAATTTTTACAACGTTTGGGTTACTGTCAAATACAGCAAGGGCTGCAGTTCGAACATTTGAAAAGACATGTATTCCATCATATTCTGTCCGCTAGACAATAAGTATTTTTGATAATATTGTAAATTTAACTAATAAGGAATGTTATGCGCTACTTTATGAGCACACATAAAACTATTGTATTTTTGTCCACCCTGCACCAATTGGAATCAACATGTGATACATTTTTGGAATCAGCTCAGCTGGAATAATCCGAAAATTGAGACAAAATGGGGGTGTTCCATTTAAAAAAAATGACGGTGACGTCATTACTCTAAAGTAATCCACCCTGTATATTGGATTATTATTTTAAAATACGGTAAATTGAAATCAAAAATCGACGTGTTTCGGGATTATTTCTTGAAATGGTCTGTTCAGCTGAAAATAAATTTGTTCCATACTTTACGGAAACAGTGTATAGTCTTTCTCAATTCTCGACGATCCTCGAATTTACCACGTTCCTCGCATGTGCTAATCGCCTAAATTAATAGTTTCGCGACAGGACCGCATCTGAGTTGGTGGATTCGTAACAATGCCAGCCAATTCTTCCTTTTAACGTTTTTAAATCAAAACCTGAACTTGTGTAGCATCAACATTGCCACGCTACTTGGAAGTCACTCCTAATTTCAGAAATGTGAGTAATTAGCCTTTTCATCCCGCATCATCCCAAACAAAAGTCTTTGGATAAATCGACACTTGAACAAAGCGGCATTGACACCAATACTTTTAAAAGCCATTCTACCAGGCATATTTCTACTTCAGCCGCAGCACGAGCTGGTTTCAACATAGAAACAATTTGCGAGGCTGTTGGGTGGACTCAAAAATCTGAGTTTTTTACAAGATTTTACAATAGACCTGTGACCAATGAGCAAATCTTTTCAAATTTCATACTGAATATGAACAAATAAGCTATTGAAATCTGGTATTAGTAGTTATTAACATTATTTTTAAATACACTTTTACATAGAATAAGTGCACCTACTTGGTCGTTTTTATACAGTGCTATCCAAAAGAGTCCTCCCCCCTCGTATCTTTTGAACGGCTACACTTACAAAATATAAAATTTGGAGTGTGAAAATAAAGTGTTGTGAACTTCTCTACGAATGGTAACAGGTGACATAATAGTAATATATGACGTCACAGTGCCACTCTGGCCATTAATTTTGAATAGGACCTTATGGCAAGTGATATTATCCCGTTTGAAAGGCATTGACATTGGCTACATAGCCATATTAATATTGTTTGGGTTTAAACTAATTTTGACGGATAAATTAAATAAATACCAAAATTATTGGAATTACTTTTTTAAATTCAATTAATCAAATATCAACGATGGAATCTTATAGCAAGTGTTCGAAATGTGCTCTGTCTACTTCCCGACAGTAATACATCCTATCAGTATACTCTTGTCGTACTCAGTCGAATGTGTCAGCTGAAATTGCATTGCATTCTTCAATAATTATTTCTTTCAAAACGCCAATGCTATCTGGTGCCGTAGTATAAACCTTGAATTTCAAGTACCTCCATAGAAAAAAATCTAATGGTGTCAGATCTGGCGACCGAGGTGGCCATTCTATAGGACCTCGTCGGTCGATCCATCTACCTCGATATTCTCCATCCAGGTAACGTCTTACTGTACCATAATAATGTGCAGGAATACCATCTTGTTGATATGTTATTTCCAGATGGCCTAATTCATCTGGATTATCTTCCAGAATTTCGGCCGACGAGGTCCTATATAATGGCCACCTCGGTCACCAGATCTGACACCATTGGATTTTTGATAGATAGATAGATAGTTTATTTAGCAATAATGCTATTACAAACAAAATATTTTCAAAAAAAGAATGACATAATAAATAATTCTACACTATGTACTGATTACATGTCAAATAATTGAATATAATATAATCACAAATAATTCATTTTTACATAATTGAAAGCTTCTCTTATGAAAGTGTCAAGGGTGATACACTATTTTATAGAAATTGGCAAATTATTATACAACAATAAACCTTTGTAAAATAGAGAATTTTGTGTTGAACTAGTTCTTGTAGTCGGTATATATATGTTACTAGATGTTCTAGTGTTGTGAGTATGTATATCTCTAACAAAACTAATTTTGTTGGACATATATTTTGGTAACATATTATGAATTATTTTAAAAATAAAAATTACGTTCTGTAAAACCATTCGCTGATTAACACTCATAAATCCTAAACGGTCAAGCATATCTTCAATACCAGTGTACCTATTTACTCTTAAAATAACCCTCATTGCTTTATTTTGTAAAATCTGTAATTTAGACTTCTCCGTCTGGCTCAAATAATATAAAATTGTTGGACAATACTCAAAATGTGGTGCAATTATAGTTTTATATAATGTTATTCTTGTCATTATAGATAGATTTGAACTTATTCTCCTGAAATAATTGATTTTTTTTACTAATTTTTTTATGAACATACTGACCATGTTTTATAAAATTCAAATCCTTATCGATAATAACATCTAAGTATTTACATTCAGTAACAAGTTTTAAGGACTGACCGAACTACTTAATATCGCATGCAACATTACGTTCATTGTTGTTAAATAACATCACTACTGTTTCATTTGTGTTTACATACAAATCATTATCAATAAGCCACGATTCCAATAATTCAATAATATTTTGCATTTTATTCATTTTCTTTTCCACATTTTCACCCTCTACTGAAATTGTAGTTTCATCAGCAAATAAATTTAAAACTAATGGAATATCACAGAAGTTAACAATATCATTGATATATAAAATGAAAAGAAGAGGCCCCAATACTGTTCCTTGAGGTACTCCATACTTCACAAGAAGTTCACTGGACTGAAAATTATTCACTTTTACTCGTTGGTAACTATTTTCCAAGTAACTGCTTAACCATTCTTGTGAATTTCCAAGTATACCATATTTTTTCAGTTTTTTGATTAACAAGTCCCTGTTTATTGTCTCAAACGCTCTTTTGAAATCAAGAAAAACAGTACAAATGACTTTTTTTGAATCTATAGATTCCTTCCACTTTGAGACAACCAGTTGTAATGCAGACTCACAACAATGTTTCTCTCTAAAGCCAGACTGATTTTCAATTAAAATATTATTATTGTTAATATGTTCTAGAAGAAGTTCCTTTATGTATAATTCTATTATTTTTTCACAAAGAGGCAACATATTAATTGGTCTGAATTCATCACTTTTTTTGTATTTGTTACCTTTTGAATAGGTACAATAATTGATGTTTTCCACAAGTCAGGAAATTTACTTTGTTCTATACTTAAATTTATTATATCTGTTAATTTATCACTAATAGTATTTAAGCCATTCAGCATAATGGTTTTGGTAATCTGATCTGTTGAATAATCTTTTTGCAAATTTGATATTAAACTTTTTATTTTTTGTTGTGTTATTTTTTGAAAGTTGTATAAAGGTGTTATTTGGTTATTAATAATAACATGATTTCTTTTATTCAGATCATGATCCCTATTAGCTATTATTAGTTCTATACTTTGTACGAAATAATTTATTAAATGAATTGGCTAATGATTTATCATCTTCCACTAATATATCATTAAAGTATACAGCTTTTATCATCTCACCCTTTCCTTTACCCTTTACTTTTTTAATACCTTGCCACATTTTTCTACTATTTCCTTTGTTTCTATCTATTAAGTTTCCAAAATATAACCTTTTCTTTGATCGTATTAAACTAACAGCAGACTATTGTCGCCATTTTCCTTTGCCTCAGGGATACGACCTCTTTTCATACAATGACAACACTTCTGAAAAATTTATTTTGAGAAAAAAGTCTACATTCCTATTTTATTTAGACCGTATTTAATGCGGTAGTTACATCAGAAAAATGTCGATGGCAAACTATAGGTCGGATTTGGCAAAATAAAAATTGCGTTTTGACTAAAGTACAGAAAAAGACTGGACAATTCTTTCCTAAATATTGGCACGATTCATTCACTACGGATGTAATGGATATTATATTATTATGAAATTTCTTTTGTTGCCATTATGTATGAAGAATTGGTTAATTCATGACTCAGTGCTGAAAGTTGAAAAGAATATAATTCGCATCATAAAAGTCACGCATGAGAACACTCCATGTATATTTATTTGCTAGATTTTAATGAAATAAGATAAATGTGAATACACGTGACAATTCTTGTATACTATTTAGTTACTACAATATCCTTTCTATTGTCTTTTTGCAATATTTCCCCACAGCAGTCACTCACAAAGCCTGCACATTTCGTTACGTATACAGAGAATCATAAATCTATATCTCTACTTATTGGCCATGGATCGCATATATATAATATAGTCCAGTCCAGTCTAAAAATGGAGGTAATCATAAAATCATATTTTCGCCCTTAATAGAGTCTATTTGATGAAATGGCTAATCAGCCCATTCCATTGCAACCTTCTCAGATCCATTGTGGTCCTATGAATGTAGAATACATTCTCCATTCCGTTTTTTTTTTAATAGCCAATCAGCCTCGAGAATAAACCTTTCATGTAGTCTCTTGCTGGAGGCTGATCGTGTAGTGCACTACATTTAAAAGGCAATTGCACCAGCATAGGAAATGATCTGCAGTTTCTTTCTCCATGCTGGAAATATTCATAGTCGCCATACACTTTCATTATATTATAACTACACTTTAATAACATTTTCACTGCCTAATGCAACCCTAATGCAAAGTGACAAGACTGTCAATTGATAAATGTCATATTTCAATCATTTGTTAATAATAAGAATAATGAGGTTGTTTGTCCTCTCAGCTACCAATCCGTTGACATTATGACCTTTGTGACTTTGTGACTAAGCTATCATGACCTTGCAATAGTTCCCAAGAGCATTTGAGGTGCCTTTGTAAGACCATACTAGCTTCGAGTTGACCTCTATAGAATCCAGTGGCTACGGTGCAGCTTGGCAGTCTGTAAAGATGACAACTAAGCGGTATGTCCTTTCCTGCCTTTCAATTTCTTCAACGCCGTGACTTAACGTGCTGTAGATCAAGGAATTATATACTTATCTCAATAAAACTTTTTCTACTTCGGTAGTTTTTGTTACATTTGCTTTCGATTCTAATATTACTCCTAATATTTATTTTTTTAACGTACTTACAGCCTCAAACACTGGTCTAATATTCAATTCAGCAACGGCATACATCGATAAATCATTCAATGTGAACAATAACTTTCAACCAGCCATATCAGGAGTATCAGAAGCAACATTTTTATTGAATTAATATTAATTGCTCAAGCACGACATGAATGCTAAATTCCAAGATATTTATCAAGGATTTGTTGAAAATTATTTTTAATTCAGATTGGAAATTGCAATAAAAACGTGAGTGATACCAGATCAACAAAAGAAGTACTTGAAAGAGGAACTGGATGTGAAAGAAAGGAGGGAAGACAAAAAAAATTGGGAAGAAGCAGTAGAAAAGGACCTAGAGCTGTCGAACATACGGTGATGGGAAGATTGGAAACAACTGCAATAAAAACGTGAATAGTACCAGAGCAACAAAAGGAATACTTAGAAGAGGAATGGAAGTAAAATAAAGGAAGAAAGACCAAAGAAGAAGTGGATGAAAGCAGCAGAAAAAGACCCAGAGCTGTTAAACATGCGCAGATTGAAAGATTGGAATCAGTTGCAATAAAAACGTGAGTAAATGCAAGAGCCAGAAGAAGTACTTCGTAGAGGAGCTGGTTATGGGAAAAAGAAAGGAAAACCAAAAAAGTAGTGGATAGGAACAGTAGAAAAGGACCTGGAGCTGTTGAATATACGCAAATGGGAAGATTGGAATCAATTGCTATAAAAAGGTGAGCAATACAAGAGCAACAAAAGAAGTACTTGGAAGAGGAACTGGATGTGAGGAGAATAGGAGAAAGATAAGAGAAGTGGATAGAAGCAGTGGAAAAGGAACCAGAGCTGTTGAAAATACGCCGATGGGAAGATTGGAATCAATTGCAATAAAAACGTGAGCAATGCAAGAGAAACAAAAGAAGTACTCCGAAGAGGAACTGGATCTGAGGAAAAGAGGGGAAGACCAAAAAATAAGTGGATAGAAGCAGTAGAAAAGGATCTATAGCTCTTGAATATAGGCAGACGGGAGGAGTGGAGCCAATTGCAATGAAAACGTGAGTAATACAAGAGCAGCAAAAGAAGTACTTCGAAGAGGTACTGGATGTGTAGAAGAGGGGAAGACCAAAAAGGAAGTGGATAGAAGCAGTAGAAAATGATCTAGAGCTCTTGAATATAGGCAGATGGGAGGACTGGAACCAATTGCAATGAAAACGTGAATACAAAAGCAGCAAAAGAAGTACTTCGAAGAGGAACTGGATGTGGAAATAGAGATAAAGACCAAAAAAGAAGTGGATAGAAGCAGTAGAAAAGGAGCTAGAGCTGTTGAACAGTCGCAGATGGGAAGAGGTGGAGAAAAATGAAAGAGAATGGAGGCAACCAAGACTTAATTAATGACCTGTAGAGCTGTTGAAACCCTTATTTCCTCAAGAAACAGCATTTTTTGTGTTCCTCGAAATCAGATATCATGCCTATCGATTGAAATATACCAAATATTTAGTTTTCCAAATGTATACATGAAAATCTGCAGCTCATGATTTAGTGTTATTTGGAAAAAAAAAGTCGTGTAATCCAACAAATGATTTGCTTCTTTCCTACAGACAGTTGTAGCTTGGCAACACCGCCTGTGGATTCAATTAGCCCAACAACCTAAGTTGGAAAGTTTACTACGATCGGCCTTTTCTTATCACTGGATATATAAGATTAAGCTCTCCAGTTATATCACTAATTGAAACTGGACTCGATGCTCTCTTATCTTATCTTTATACTTAATCACCTAGGACACGACACTCGCTGTGCTGTGCAGGGATTTCGACGCCGTTACCCGGCTAGGGAGTTGAAAAATAGCGTTCACAGAAGTCTAAGAATAAAAGTTGTACATTTAAAGGTGTGTATCTACAAGAGATATTCGATCACTGGTGAATTGTCTTTAAGATTTTTATAGTCATTTATTGTCAAATCATTTCCATCCAGGAGTCTGGGAAGTAGATATGTGATTTATTATGATTTCAAAACTGAGTAATTTAAGGAATATGACAACTTTTTCAAGCTGAGCTGATCTGATCAATTTGGAATGAATTCATCCTCCTGTTCTAGAGCTGCGTCATTGATTGTTAATGTCCTTCTAACACGTTGCGTTGGAAGAAATGGGAAAAGGGCAGGTCTGGGATTAATCCTAATCAAAATATCACAATAGGTTTGTTCATAGAACAGTCACAAACTATCAGAAACCGTCAGAGGCATGCGCATTGGAAAAAAAAAATTCATAGAAACAATTTGGCAGTTGGTGATTTGCAAATCCTTTGTTCGATGAGAGAAATTTGCGGTTTCGGATTAATTGCCAACTATCAGAATAACTTGCTGACCGGGAACAAATTTTCAGTTTGCACATGAGAACATGCGTATTGTGATTGTTGGAAATGGGGTTCATGGTTACTCATATATTGTAAATATAACAACATTTCGTAGCGGCAATGAGTCTAAGGTCGTTTGCCACTATCCCACTGACAGTTCTTGTCAGGTCTGTACTTTGTTTTTTACGGTCAATTATTATTCATGAGAAGTACCTGAATATCAATCTTATTGTTATATATATTTAAATAATACAAAAATAGGCCTAGATACACAGCATTTTGGAAGTTCTCGAGTATTTTAAGTTAGAAAAAGGAGCTGATAATTATTCATTACATAGCCATTTCGAATTCAGCTGAATACGATCCTGATGATTTTATTTATCAAACTTGAGGTTAGCCATAGGTCAAAATAGCGAATAAAATGCAAGACATACCCAAAATCCGGATATACGTCACAAACTATGACGCACACCAAGAAGGGTGGTGAATGTACCATATATTTTTATCATATTGATAGCACGATTTCAGGTTAGAGACACTAAAACCGCAATTAACCATAGGCGGACATTGGAATTTAGACAGAATGAAATAGATCAATTGCATCTCAATTCTCCAGAAGCCAGAAATATGGACAATAAGTAGAATATTTAAACGTGGAAACTCAACATAAAAATTACGCGCACATACTACCTACTTGTACTACTAATTAATTGATTAAATTGGATAACGTAAAATCCCATTCTTACCCATCTACACTGCACTGTCACGGCAAATTTATCACTCCTAAATATATTATTTGAATGGTAGGTAATGGTGGTGGGGTTTTATTGTCCTCACTACCTGCGGTTCCATATACTGGAAGAATCTAGCTAAAGCTGCTAACTGAACACTCAGTCACATGAAGAAGCTCTCACAATTCTTTTCAATTCTTTTATCACCCTGAAGTGTTTCAGACACGTTTTTAAATTTATACTGGGCTCTCCAGCTAGCAATATGATAAAAATAAACTGTACAATAAATACCTCATGAAATTATTTTATTCAATGATTAATTAGCCAATTTATCAACGGAAGAATAATTCTGTATTGTGGTGTGGGCTTTACTTTTACATAATTACATTGAACAAACTCACTTCATGTTTTTAATTTTACGTTGGGTTAGCTTTCAGCTTGCCTTGTTTGTACAATGATATTAAACCAATATCGTGCACAAAGGTTCAAATTGAAATTCCCTATTTTGTAAAGAGATTAACTCACAAGAAAAATTCCTTGTTATGATTAAGCGTTTTATAATCAGTCTTAGTATTACTAAATAAGTAGCTGAAGCATTCGTATAAAGACATATTTGAAAAGTTCAGAAAGTTGCATAATAGGTGCAATTGTGTAAGCAAATTTATCTATTTACTTAGGTATCGATCATACCATTTTTATACGACATTAGATTCAATTATTGACATTAACATAAGATACGATCAAATATACAACAATATATTACAATTCACATTACCTATAATAAAAATTGGAATCGAGAGTTAAAAGTTTAACCCTTCGGCGGGCGCGCTATGGCACTGTGTACCGAAGTTTTACTGTTTTGAACGTCACGCGTCTCCTGTTACCCGAAACACCTTATGCTTCTGAGTATTCCATGTTGACTATATCTGTTAGAGACTGCTGAAGTCAGAAATCTTTTATATGCACTCAATCAGTCTCAGTTCAACGTCAAACACGAGGAATTCAGTTTTCGGCACTGCGTACCGTATTTCGTGTAGAATGTTTGTGTGTAAAAAACATAGTGAGCATAGAGTTTATTGTAACATGTGTAATAATATAGAAACTGACGAAAGTGATGTTTAATTTTCTACTAGCTATGTCAAATATTTAGTTGGTTTCATTTTCTATTGTCCTTTCGTCAATGTTCCTTGCCATTATTTATGTTTATTGCGCCTTTTATTTTTATTTGTTTTTTTGAGTTCCTTGTTGTGTTTTATGTTCAAAATATGTTTAATTATATTTTTTTAGAACGGCATTTGTATTTTATTTCATGTCTAAAATGAAAAATGAATAGCGGTACAGAGTACCGCCGCGCGCCTGCTCATGTGAAATTCTTAGGCGCGCCCGCCGAAGGGTTAAGGTTTTTGTTCGTCCTTTGGAAGTTAAAACGAGGAATTGGAAAGTTTTATACAAAAATCAATATCATTGGCGATTCTGAGAAGAGCTCTAGTGATAGTTTCATTTTTTCCATAATTAGAAATATTACTGACAGGCAGATTGAACAACGCTGGACCTAGGTAGGCACTTTTCGGTACTCCCGATGCAACAGATACAGGGTGTCCCACGACGATTAAGACAAGTAATATATCAGAATTGGGCAGTAGTAGATAATCATAATTTTGGGAGTGTAAATTAGAGCAAATGTTGTATCTTTTCTTGTTATTGTGTTACCCAATGAGGTATTAGTTTTTGGTCACGTGACGTCGCATTCAAAATTATTAATGGGACAACCTGTATATTTGTGCCTTTCTGTGTTCCTCCCGATAAAACAATTCCAACTAACTAGCACACTACAATACACACACAGTGATTAATTCAAGAGCTACATGTACTTGAAGGATTGTGAGTTAAAAAATTCATAATTGAATGCTCTGTAATTTTCGCGTGACCAAAAACAAATACCTCATCGAGTAACACAAAAGCAAGAAAAGATGCAGCATTTGCTTTAATTATAATTATCTACTACTGCCCAATTCTGATATATTACTTGTCTTAATCGTCGTGGGACACCCTGTATATCTGGTGTCCCAGGTTTTCGTATACAGGCAATATCTCGCTTATTTGTCAAGATAATTATTAAATAAAAAAACAGGATTGAATGGCATTGAAGTACCCTCATGAAAAAATGTTTTATATAATTCCGCTATCAAATGTAACACTTTACGTCACTCCTTGACGTTAGGTAACGTCACATTTTTCATAACCTTCAGGTATCAGTTATGAAGAGTAGTTATGTAAAAACTTTACGTAACTGTTTATGTTTCAACATAGAGATACCACATGAGTTTCAAAGAATGATTTATTAATTAGGCAGGTACTGTCAAAACTGACAATTATTACATTATTTAAACTGTACAATTAACCCATTATTTTAATTTAATAGTATTTTGAGATTTATAAACATTGAAAACATTATTCAGGACACAGTTATTTAAAGTAAGTCAATTTTCTGGGTGAATACATCATAGTAACAATACTTCTAACACCATTTGATTCCACTTCAATATTATCATTGTAATTGAAGATTTTATTGAATATTATGAAAGCGCGTAATTAGATAAAAAGTTGTACGTAAACACGTTATGAAGAGAGCGACATTGTTCAACACGCGTAATTTGCAGAACTCGCTAGCGCTCGTTTTGGCAAATATCACGCTTGTTGAACAATATCGCTCTTTTCATAACTCATTACGTAAATATCTATTACATTTGACAGCCCTGTGGTAGCTACCCCTCAATTTTTATTTTCAAATAGCTCTGTATATTTTCATTGAAAATTGCGTGTCGTTCTATTTGGAATACATCGATAGCACATACTTGGTATTTTTTTCTTCAATTAATATTAACAAAAGCATCAATAATTTCATAAAGTGTTTAAAACTTTGTCCTGCAGAGTTCATGCAAGCTGCAAAACGTGTTAAAAGCTTTCTTGTGCGGGCCGTCTGAATCATAGCTGGTGTAACACTACGACATGCTTCACGAATGCGTTCTTTAAGGTCATCTAAATCATTAAATCCTTCAACCTAGCATTGTATCTTGCATTAGAACTGAACATATAAGAATATTTCACAAACTTTATAGACGCAAGATTTGGTGGAATACTATCAGTAGCCATTTATATTTTCCAATAAACAGCTGCATTTTGTGTTATTTTGGTGAAGTCAATTCATTTAAAAAAAAAATTCTTCCCCAATTTTATATTTAAGATACCCGCGGAAATTGATGGTTCCTGAGCCAAACTTTAGATGGCTCTTAAAACAGTAGCCACTGCTGACAACGTAGGAGTTACAACAAAGAGTTACAAAGAACGCATTCGTGAAGGATCTCGTGGCGTTACACCAGCTATGATTCAGATAGGGTCTGCACAAAAATACTTCTAACACTCTGCAGGAAATAATTTTGAACACTTGGTGCCATTTTTTGTTCGTTTTTTGAATTACATCAGAGGTATTTCAGTTAAAATTCATACTTCATGAAATATTGATGCTTTTGTTATTATTAATTGAAAAAATACTAAGTATGTGCTATCGTTGTCTTCCAAATAGAACGACACGCAATTTTCAATGACAATATACAGGGAGTGTAATTTGATAATAAAAAGTGAGGGGTAGCTACCACAGGGATGTCAAATGTAGAACATTTTTTACAAGTCATTAAGAACGTATTCCAATGCCATTCAATGCAGTTTTTTATTTGATAATTATCTTGTCAAATAAGCGAGATATTGCCTGTATACGATGACTTGGGACACCCGGTAGACGTAGATACAGTACAAATTAGAACCGTCAAATCCTATTGCATAGTATTTTGTTAATAGGAATGGATGGTAACAGGGTCGAATGCTTTTATAAAATTGATATACAGGGTGGGGCAATCTTCTGACATCGGAGGATTACATCGTTGTGGTGATAGATAGAACTTTATAGTTTTGTGTGAGCTAATACAGTTACTGAGAGCACATTTTGAAAATACTTTCGATTCTACAGGGTGTTCCAAAACCACGTAGCAGCACAAACTTACATTTTTTCAAATGGAACGTACTATATTTTGTTTAAGAATCGAAAAGATCACACCGAGAGCGTTACAAAAATATAGCACTCTAATATATTATAAGGGTGTTTTACAAAGATATGGCCAATTATTAGCAAAAAAGACCTCCTCTTTAACACTCTGCAGAACAGTAAATTAGAATAAATCAACAGGTCTTTGTGTTCAAATGTCATACACACATCATTGGCTGTGCTCAGTATTAATTACTTTTTTCATCTGTGGCTTCTTTAATACAGGGTGAAACAAAACGCAAATCAAGCAATATCTCAAAATTTTTAAATGAATCACCCTATAAGTCTTTTTACAATTTGTTAGTACAATTAATAAACTTTCAAACGATGTAGTAAACTTAGGACATGAGTTAATGGAAAATAGTAGATATTTTATGATAATGGTCAAAAACAAGTATTTTACGTATACACAAATTAAATGGTATTAAATTTTTACATGCAACATCTTGTGAATTTTAACATTTCTAAGGCATAAATTCTAATCGTAATTTTGGATGCATCTAAAATATCTTTGACTTCTACTTTTACCATTAGAGGAAGGAAAGAAGGATGTTGGAAGAAATATTTTTGTTTACTGTAAGTAGGCTAATGACATTATAGTAGGTACTAATAAATATAAAAGCAGTTTGTAGTCTTTACGAAATAATTACTGAAGTCACCACAAACAGTATATCTTAGTTATGTAAAATGCAAGCTTGTAATTTATTTTCCAACTTTATCTATTTTTGAAAAACTAACAATTATGAAAACCAAAGTTATAAGAACACTCACATTTACATAAATGAACACTGACATTCTATAAAAAGTATAGTAGTTTATGCTAAGTGTTCAAAATGGCGATCATTTACTTCCATACAATTCTTTTCAAAAACGAGGATCTTACTCTTTCCAACATAGCTGGAGTTATTGTGGAAAATGCGTTACGTTTGATACACAAGTTGCTTGATGTATCCCCATAAAAAGAAATCCGTCGGTGTGAGATCTGGAGATCGAGGAGTCCACGAAATTGGTTCACCACGTCCTATCCACCTGTCGGTAAAATTTTTAATATACAGATGCTCCATCTTGTTGGAACCACAAGTTAACTATTGTGTTTGAATCAACTTCCTAAACACAAACGAAGAATACAGCAATATTTCTTTGACATTTATTAGTAGATACTATTTTGATAGTAGCCCACTTGATATAATCAAAAATATGGCTTGATTATGTTTCGCCCATTCTCAAACAAGCCTATAATAACAATTCTTGAAAGTGAAACATGAATAAATATGATATTTGTGGTACTTCCAGGTAGGAACCTACGGTATTAGCAAACATTTTATTTCATTAATTAGATATTGTAGATGCATCCAAAATTACGATTAAAATATACGCCTTAGAAATGTTAAAATTTACAAGAGGTTGCAGGTAAAAATTTAATTTTATTTTAAATGCTAATTTTATTTGTGTATGTAAAATACTTGTTTTTGACCATTATCATAAAATATCTACGATTTTCCATTAACTAATTCCATAAGTTTACTACATCGTTTGAAAGTTTATTAATTGTACTAACAAATTGTAAAAAGACTTATAGGGTGATTCATTTAAAAATTTTGAGATATTGCTTGATTTGCGTTTTGTTTCACCCTGTATTAAAGAAGCCACAGATGAAAAAGTAATTAATACTGAGCACAGCCAATGATATGTGTATGACATTTGAACACAAAGACCTGTTGATTTATTTTAATTTACTGTTCTGCAGAGTGTTGAGGAGGAGGTCTTTTTTGCTAATAATTGGCCATATCTTTGTAAAACACCCTTATAATATATTAGAGTGCTATATTTTTGTAATGCTCTCGGTGAGATCTTTTCGATTCTTAAACAAAATATAGTACGTTCCATTTAAAAAAATGTAAGTTTGAGCTGCTACATGGTTTTGGAACACCCTGTAGAATCGAAAGTATTTTCAAAATGTGCCCTCAGTAACTGTATTAGCTCACACAAAACTATAAAGTTCTATCTCTCACCACAACGATGTAATCCTCCGATGTCAGAAGATTGCCCCACCCTGTTATATTTATATTGAATCAACCTGTCCTCTTGTTAAATTTTAACGCATGTTTAAAAGTTGGGAGATTTGCTAACTCTATTTATTATTTGATTCTGTAAGAATAATAAGCTTTGGAATATTAACGGAAATCTCTTAATTGGACACCATTTCTAATTTTATAAAATATGACGTTGTGAAACGGCGTGCTGTTAGTTTGCAACCACTTCTCCACCCTTTTAACTGCTACTATTCTGAGCGTGAAGATCACTTCGAATGTTTTTCAAAATTCAATTTATATTGTCATCCAAAACATACTACCGAATCGCACTGTATAAAGACAAAGTTTTATTACCAATACACGGTTCAGTAGTCTTATACGTGAAGTAAAAACGCCAGTAACGTGTGAAGTGTTAATTCAGTTCACTTGATTCATGAACGCAATTAGAATTCCGAATAAAGCAAAGTACCAATCTGTTCGTTAATCGTATTTTGTGGAGTTCAAACACGAACAGTGGAAATTATCCCCAGTTTTTGTCTTACCGAGAATGTAATATTTGACAAATTCGATCGTTAACTCGATTCAATGGTTATTTGAGTGGGTATATAACATTGTGCAGTATATATACAAAAAAAACTGATAAAGATAAATAACAGTCAATACCTACTACCCATTGCTACATATTTGAAACTTCCAAATACAGATAATTACACTGGACACTATTTTCCTCCATCTTTGGCATCATTTTTAGTAGATGCTGATCGATGGAAGTCATCAACTGTGACAGAAACTTATCCGGACAAATCCAAGTTAAATAAAAAATAATTTCAACGACTGTCTAGGACAACAGGAATTATATTCCAAAAATAACAATTAATCATGTTACATCAGACTAAGACAACAATTCTGTGTCAATACTGTCAACTTCTAAAAAAATATGGAGGCACCAAAATTGACAGCCTAAGTCTGACGTCACAACTGTGGGTGGAGCCTGGACTGGTTCCAAACAAACTCTCTTTCTATGTAAAAGTCCCATAAAGAAATTTTTATTTAGTGTTTTCAACGTTATAAAGTGAAAATAAGACATCTAGTTTCCATATTGTGTTAGAGGAACGTGCCGTTTAAGTGATTTTGTATAGGTTTTTGCCAAGGTGAGTTGATTCAATTACTAAATTAAGTTGAAAACTTTTTGAGGTTATGTTGGTTATGTTTTGGTGATAGGTTTTTGGATAATTTCTACTAAGTTTTATGATTGATAATCACTAAAATTTCAATATTCATCCTAGTTTCAGAAAAAAAAACATTTTTAAAGAAATTATAGGTACTTTTACTCCAGAGTATCGCAACATTTAAGAATTAACTCTAATATAAAGAAAAACCATAATACAGCCGCACTTTGAATACTGTTCTACCTTACTGTATACTTTCGATTTAAAAAATTAAGGGCACTGCAATTGTATTAGGATGTGGCAGGCTGACCCCAGTATGTTTGGTGATGGAAACATTGGAGTGGTTACCGATTGAAAAGGGGCTGATTTATATGACATCAACTTACATTTATAAGATGTTGCACAATCTTTTGCCAATGTTTCTTAACAAATATATAACCTATAACAATCAAATACATGAATATTATACTAGAACTAACAATCACTTACATATTAACATTCAAACTAGAAAGTTGAATACAAAAACATTAATATTTACAGGATTTAAGCTACCAAATGAAATAAAGGATTTACAAAGTTTGCCACAATTTAAAAGAGGCTTAATGAACTATTTAGTTAAACGATGAACCTAGAATTATTTTTACTACAAATTGTTAAAGATTTAGGTACTACAAGTTGTTATAGATTGAAATGTATGTGATTTTTCTTTCATTGTGATAAATGCGGTATGTATTTGTTTATTTATACATTTATTATATAGGTACATGTAGTTATCTAATTCTATATATTTATTTAATATATGTTTGTATACTTTAAACCTATGTACAATGTAATTGTATGTAAGTTAGGTTTTCCTATTTTGAATAAAAGCTATATATACCTATCTGTACATTATTATTCAGTTTGTGAATATATTTTTACGGCTTTCAAGACACTATGGTAATGTGCTTTGTGGCAGGTTACAAGCATTACAGTGCAACTATTTTTCGGTTTCCAACAAACCAGGCTGAGAGAAACAAATGGATTTCTCTTATAAGGTGAAGAAAGACCCACTAAGTTTGTGAGAGTTTGTGATTGCCATTTTGTGGTCAAAGAAAGCTTTAAGACATGTTTTGAAGCCATCTGAAGATAATAGAATATAGAAATTAAAAAAACAGAATACAGTTTAGATAGTTTCTTATAAAATAAAATAGCCAACATAACCTCAAAAAGTTTCCAACTTAATTTAGTAATTAAATTAACTCACCTTGGCAAAAACCTATACAAATACACTTAAAAGGCACGTTCCTCTAACACGATATAGAAACTAGATCAGTAGATGTCTTATTCGGCCTTTATAACGTTGAACACTAATTAAAAAATTCCTTATGGGACTTTTACATAGAAAGAGAATTTGTTTGGAACCAGTCCAGGCACCGCCCACAGTTGTGACGTAAGCCTTAGGCTGTCTATTATCAAAATGTCACATTGAATATGAATTCAAATTGTGAGGAGATTTTTAAAAACTGTTGATCAAATTCATAATAAGTCATCAAAAAAGTACACTTGTTATTCACTATTTTAAAACCTACGATTATAAAAATATGGAACTAAACCTGTAGAATTAATAACAACTCAGAATAAATGAAAATGTTAACCATTTCCACTAATTGTATTGTAGAACATAACTAATCAAGTGCAGTTTTAAATAAAAAACCATTATCGTAAACGTGTGTGAACTATTCACGATTTATTTTAATCATGAAATCTATGAATGCAATATAGCGTGGTTCATTATGATGCAGTGGATACACAAAAACGCAAGATTTTACTAATTCATTGTATATTATAAATAAATACGAGTAACAACAGAGCTGGATACATTACAATATATGATCAGTCTATTTCTTCAATGAAAAATAATATTGTCACATCACTTGGATGAGAAGTAATATCTACTGGTCTGTTATCTTGTCCGAAGTGTCTGAAACGAAATCATCCCTTTTTAAAATTTCCTCCCAACTAACATTTTAACCGTAAAACTGACTAGTCAACCTTCAAGTCATTTTTACTAGTCGTTGTTATGTTCTAAATACGTCGTTAACACGTAACCACTACCAAAATAGGTAGCACATTTGTGGTAACTACAATGTCGTGAAAACGTTGCAGTGACGGACACAAAGACGTAATAATACCGTTTCAACGACGTCATAATAACGTAATAAAGTAGTAAATCTGACAACATATTTTCTATCCTCCTCGGCGATACGTGGAACACAATTCTATCTCTTTATCTTTTATAGTTTTGATCTAAACTTATAAACTATGGTGGATTGCTTCACAATAATATAATATTGGTAAATAATACAAAGAAAAACTAAGATTCTTGTCCAGTAACTGAAGGGGCGAACCTATAAATATATTTGTACAATAATTTTTTTTGGTTGATTTGTAGGTCTTGACAGGTACTTCAAAGGGGGGAAAAGTTCTCCAAGATTGCCCCTTGGCTAAGGGCCCAAAATGGCCCCTAACACCCCCCAAAAAACGATTTCCCGCCATTATCTCCCGAAACATGCAATTTGGACAATTTTTGTTGGGGTAAAAAGTGAGGGTCGTTGAATTATCTACAAAAATGGTCCTCATCATTTTTTTCGAGAATTCAATAGTTTTCCAGATAATCGCATCCAAACGTCCCCTCGCTTACGCGGCTGCACTACCTCTATAAATGCTACCGTCTATAAAATTAACTTGTAAACCGACGGACAAATTCTTCCAGAACTCGGTCAAAAATTAATATTATTCGATGATTTAAAGTTCATTGTAATGGGAATGTCCGTAGGTATCAATATGTGTACCTTAAACCCCGTTCTCGCCCGTCTAGAACATTGCAAAAAGTGGCCAATGTTATTTTTCCCCAATATTTTGGCCTCTTCCATTGAATCATCGACATTTTATTTATTTTAAATGGTTTATTATCCCTTGTTTTTTCAAATGGAGTCTGGGGAGGTCCTGAATGTTGCTAGAAATTTTTTTCAGTATCTTTGTGGCGTTTCAATAAAAAGTTTATTTATTTATTTGCATTTTTCAGTCGTTTTCGTAGTTCTCACAAATTTTGTAAACAAGCGAAAATAAAGAACTAATGTTCAATTATTTTGTTATTAAATGCACACCATTTGAAAGCTTACTATGTCTACTCTCTGAACCAATATTTTTATTCGGAATACAATGCACTCATTTTTCAGGGACCGGGAAATTTGGTAACACGGGTGAAAACCGGCCTTTTTTTTAAATGCTTTTTGTTCTTTGCTGTTAATTTTTTGAGAATTAATACCCACACTGGATTAAAGCTTATATTCTGACCTTTCCATCCAACTTGTTCCCCATATTTGAGCGCCGTTCTTTTATGTTTATTATTCTCTTGTACGCCTCTTTTAAGTCTTTTATGCTCCCTCCACCAGAGAGAATCGTACCCAACCTTACCAGGTGTACCCACGCGCCCACTCCAGCAGTGGTCTGCTATTTAATTCTTTGTTGTTTTTTGGAGCAGTCGTAACCGTTTGCACGAATTTTATAAATATTATATAAAAATTTTATAGATTATTATATAAATATTTTACGATTAACAATTGATCTATCAAAAAGAAGAATTTTTTGAAGTGAATAAGTGACAATTTTGACTTGCTAGTGTTACATCAAGAGGAAACATAAAGGAGAAGGTTTGCTGGATTTTCAATTAACTATTTAAATTTATTATTATTATTATCATTCCAAGTATGCACTTGCTCAGCACTTGCTGGTAATGTTCACCTATCCCGAGCATGTGTAAACGCAAATGGGATTAGGCTCGCAAGTCACATATTTAGAAATTTACGGACAGTGTGACATGTATTTAGGATGGCAGCCTTCTGCAGATCGATGTAAGTATTTTTGTG
>CAJUYI010001544.1:47055-63922 GCA_910591695.1 Galerucella pusilla
GTGATAGTGACAAGCATAATGTTGTTGATGAAGATGTACAAAACCCAAGTGTAACCATAGCATGTACTACATCTTTACCAAATAGCCCAATAGTTTGCAAATCCGCCGAATTGTCAGATTCAGAAAAAAGAGCTTTGGAAGTTGAGGGTGATTCTGTAAACACCCATAATTATGATACTACTATTGACAATAACACAATGTCAACACCCAAAGCACCTTAAACTACCAGATCTGGGAGAACAATGAACCCTCCTCTTGGATTAGATTTATCATCTCTCAAAAAGGGAGGCGATGTTGTATGTTCAAAATGTAACGCCAAAAACTGTATTGACATCTGAAACACTTCATGACACTTCACCTGTCAGGCACTTGAGCGGTATACGGGATCTGAACTCGATCCACGTTTTTGTGTAACTCAATAAAAGTATAAAAACCACAAGTGCCCATTATTTGAATGCCACTGTAAATACACAGCAATCTCGTGCAAGAGCTCAACGAAGACGATCCAGATGATCGCCGTATCTATTTTTGTGAGGAGGTGACTATAGAAGACAGGTGGACAACCCCCACTCTTTATATTCGATATGCTTTTCTGACGAATGCACGTTTGGCTCTGGTCGACTTCGCGACCCTCGGAATTTTATGTTAATTTTAGATTTGTTTGAAAGCTTACCTCAAATAAAGCAGATTAGATATTTTGGCACCGCTAGTGAGTTTTTACTTTATTTTTTGCAAAATTACCTGCTCTGTAAAATTTAATTAATCATAAAAGCTTCGACATCATGGTGGCAAAAATGCACTCACGTCACTCGTTCAGACTGGTTTGGCGTAAAATTAAAAAGTTTGTGATATAAAATTGTGCATTCAAAGAGAGGATGGTCCAGCTGTACATCAGACAAGTCGCTTGAATTCAGTTTTGCTACGTTACATTCACGAAGTTTTTAAAGTTTAAGCTGCCATCAATTAAAATTCCACAGCTCCGGAAAATTTGAGACAAAAATTTTGATGAAAATACAAGAAAAATAAACATGGAGTTGAATACCTTGAGCTGAACGTGAGCTGGAAACTCGAGATTTTAAATTATAAGGTACATAAAATGTGAATTTAAGTGAATATGAAATTGAAAAATTAATTTCAATATTATCATTTTTGTTACAAATGTCTGACAAGGCTACATTAAAACTTAGTGAAGTAGCAAGTCTAATCGCCAAAAAAGCACGACAATCACAGGCGTGACATTATCTATCAGCAAGCAAGCAAACATAGGAGCAGCAGTTGTCCATAACAAAGTAAAGCACGGACTTCGTATATCATCAATCTGTAGTTGTCTCAAAGGAGAATATCTAGCTGTTCTCCACTCACTAGAGATATTCCTAACCATAAATAACGATACGTTGATAACCATCGACCTAATAGAGACTTTTAGCTTGTCTTGAATTTTTCACGTATCCGTATACGTAACAAACTGCGCATGTTACGTCTCAGCCTATACGATGCGCTGAACGTATTGTTACGTACCCTACTCCGTATACTTAAAAGTATCCGTATCCCGACCAAAGTCAGTATTCCTTGCTATTTGTGCTATATTACATCATCTTCCTCGTCTAGCAGCAATGGATTATTTAATATCGCCCCCATTTTACGTTTTACAGAAATATAAAAAGGTGAAATAAAAAAACTTTGAGGTTATACAATTAGAAACACAAACAGTTTTCTGCTAAAAAGGCTTTCTTGACAATTTCTTAACGTCAACGTAACTCCAATACGGATACGGATGAAGAATGGACCATGAATGTCATTTTGCAATAAAAGTAAAATTACAGTAATTTTGAATATGCCGCCAAAAACTGTTAAATTGAAGGAATCTTCTTTTTCGACTGTTCACAACCATCTGATTTGTGCTAGAGGACGGGACTCTGAAGGTGGCGCCATCCGTAGAAATAGAGAGCGCCACGGGTCAGTTTCCCACCCATAAGTATTTTTTTATCTATGATGGCGACCCTGCCACTCGCCGTGCCAGGATAAGGATTATATTTCGTCAACCTTGTCGGAGAACCAATCATATGAACATTAAAAAAGGGAGGAAAAAATTGTTCAGCAGCTCAAGGGCAGAAAATTCATAACGCCACGATTTTTGAAGTTTTGTGCCATCTGTCACTCGATTACTTTGACGTTTCACGCGAATTTTTCAATTAAGCGTCATTGTATTGTATGTGAAAGTGTTTTGTTATATTTTTCTACTTTATGGTTCTTCAGTAGGCGACAAACTTCATCTGAAACTACACACGGATCAATATGGTTTTCGGTTATACATACACTCATGCTCCTTCCTTTTTCCACTACTTTTTTTCTATTATTAATGGTGGACAATTCAGTGATAGTGGTTCAACAAAAACTTGTGCAACATAACTGTGTATCGATGGTGAAACTGTAATACCCCTTATCTGCAGGAGATGAAAATTTACAGGAGCACATAAAAACTGATTAATGATAATTCTATGACAAATATCCATCATGTGTTGGTTGATGTCGAATCGAAATGGGAAGATATGTTTGAAAAAGATTTGAAAATACCGGTTTTTCTCAAAAATTTGTAGTTTTGCACAGTTACGGGTTATTAGAATACAAATTCATTCATATTCGTTGAGATACCGGTTATTAGGAATGTAGTTTGTAGGTCATTTGAAAAATATAGTCTCAATTTTCTTTATTAAAATTTTATTGAAAGAAATTTTCCATAATAAATAATTCCATTCTCATCAAAAAATTTATTGAAACAAAAAATTCAATTATGAATCATTTCAGTGAGCACTCAACAATAGGGAAGGTTGTCATAAAAAGCATGACAATCTGCAGGCAATACTTCCTTCAGTTCCTGCAGATGTTTCCATTTTTTTTCTGCAATTTTTAATCTTTCGCTATGAAGTGGTGGGTAGACATTATCCATTGTTGGATATTTCAATATTCTGGCTGGTAATGGTAGGAATTCGTCCCGGAAGTCTAATTTATAGAATATTTTCTTTTCTGTAGGATCATATCTCAGAACTCTCAAGTCAGTGACAGTGGGAACCCCCTGTGCGTTTTCCTGGGCGTATACTATCGTAGATAGTGAATCCTTTTCCATAATCTTGAAAATAATTATGGGTAATGTATTCTGCCTCTAAAGGGACTGGATTCGTTCGAGCTTCCTGAGTAACTTTAATATAATCGCTGGGTAGAAAAATTCGCCGATTTTTCAATCTCCGTTCTATAAGGCTATGGACTGCATCACATTCCATGTAGGTATGTCCCTTCTCTAGGTATTTCTGTTCGATGATGATATTGTTTTCTATGGCATATTTTAGTAACGCATTGGACAAGGTACTATTCCTATTTTGGTAACAGCAACCGTCAGAGTATAATATTATGGGGATACTCTTGTCCGTGCATATTTCCTGTAAGTAATTTAATATGAAATTTGCAAAAGTAGAAGCACAGAGATCTCCTTCACTCTCATCCCACCAAAAATTCTTACATTGATGGGTATCTAAATTATACATAGTAAAGTTATGAACAGAAAGCTTCAGCTTATAATAAAGTGCACTAGCATTCAAACTGGGGCAAATTTTGACTGCCTGTAGATCCATTGTGAATGTATAATTCTTCTTGGCCTGTGCTTCCTCTTTATCTCTAGATTTTTCTTCCTGTGCTCTGTCTTTTTTAAGCAAATGTTCTCTATACTTATTCTCTTCTATGTTTCCAGCTTCATAGGCACAACATAGGTCACACCTATCTTTCCTAGGTTTGTAAACTGAATAATTCATTTCTTTAAACAGTTTTTCAAAAACTGTTTTACTCAAACACTGCTCATTTTGCTCTTCACATATCCTACGATATTCTTTGAAAACATCAGCTTTTGATTGAAAGAACTGTTCTAAATACTTTTTTGATGAATCTTTCCTACAATAATGCGATGCTTGTGTTGGCAATGAATCTAACCATGTTTTGAGTAATGTTCTTCTTGTTTCATTTCTTTTATTTGAAGATACTCTTCTATCAAGGATTCGGTTTTCCGTCGATTTCAAAATACCACTTTCACTTGTTTTAACCCATTCATGAACCATGTCTTCTTTCAGAGCCAATGTCCCCAAGAACATTTTCTTGCATACACGTTTTTTGCAGCCATTTATTTTCAAGTAATATTGATAAGTCCCTTGACGCCTGGAAGGACCCTCAGTGCTGGATCGTTTCTTTGGAATATATTCAACCATTGCAGTCACAAAAATCTTTTTCTGGTCCCAGGACATATCTTCCCAGAATTTATGAAATACTGCTTTTCTTTCTTCATTATCAATTTTATTGCAGAAATGAAGCTTTGACTTCTCACAGAATTTTGAATTACATGGCTTTCCCATTTTTCTACAACTCCTCTGTACCCCATAGGTAACTACACCGTTTGCTGACCTTTGGTAACCTTTATAACTTTGGCCTTGCATTCGCCTTTTTTTAGTTGTATCTCTATTAAATTTTTCAATAGAATTTGTTGTATCCTCCCCTGGTGTTTCCACTTCCCTATTTATTGTTTCTTCGTCCATTTCTTCTTCTTCATTATCATCATTTACATCCCTTTCAGGGTTTTCCAGAACGTAGTCTGGATCCATGCTTTGATCATCTTGATCAACTAAAACATCATCGGTTTCTGTAATGATGAATAATGGTTAAAATAGATTTAGTTGAGCTTAAGTTTTCACATTTTACCTGGACTTATATTTTCAACGTGGCTCACAGAGGGTTGGAACTGGACATCCATTATATTATTATCATTCTCCACTGATCCTATAAAATGATAAATGTTATTTTGTTTATGAAATTTAATATTAACTAACAAATTTTACCTGGTGCTATATTTTCTAAGTTATCATGTTGAGAGATGCTAGTTTCTAGAGAATTCAATATTATACTGCACTGTTGATCCAGCTCATCGTCCAGTATATTATTATCGAATACCTTATCATTCGGATTTGTCAGTGAGGCCATAATTCTTTTGGTTCTGCAAGATATATTGATATTGTCTTCCATTTTAAAGTACCTGAAAAACAGATTTGGAATAACAACTGAACAGTAATACTCCGTATATGTTATTTTTAGTAAGAACATTGATTCGACTAGGAAGTTAATACCACGTATCGTATTAGCTGTGTAAAAAAATGAATGAAAATAAAATTCACTCACCTTATTCAAAAATTGATTTCCCTTATAATCAAATTGAATAACTAAAAAGTTAGATTAATTCGTAAATAGCCTTGTTTAAACTCAATGCACACATCAACTGAAGTTCACTTCTTGGGAACACGTTCTAACACGATAAACCAATAGCTCGACTAATAGCACTAATAGTAAGCAACGACTGAATGGTAGATACGGGGTATTGCTGTTGAGGTTATGGTTTGGTTGAGATACGGGAAATTACGAAAGTGGACTTTTTGAAGGTTTCTCTCGATGTACAGTTACGTGGAGCTTTCAGATAATGTATTTTGTATTGCCTAAGTCAACAAAATCAAAACCCAATAATAGGTAGATTTGTCAGTTACGGGGTATTACAGTTTCACCATCGGTATACAGATCTGACAGTGTACTTGTCAGTCAGACGTCGGGGTGGGGGGTGGGGGGGGGTAAACGCTTCTCGTGGTGCGTTTGTGAATTATTTTCAATGTTTGTTTTTGGCTAGTAGCCTCTCGTGAAATGAATTAGGTGCTCGGTCAATAATAGTCTTCACCACCTTGGTGTATAATAAACAATTTCAATACTTTACTAGTTGTTAAATACCATCTTTTCCTTGGAATTTTGGAACAATAGAGTACACGCATATTTCATATTTTGCTTCAAGGATATTTTTAGACTTTTGAAAGAAAATATTTTGTCTGGAGTTTTTATAGACGCTTATTTACACTCTGGAACAATGCAATACTTGGAGTATCAAATTTTTTTAGGCTTTATCCATTTTTAAAGTTTTCAGAAACAAATTAGGTCTCAAAGAGCGTGATACACGAATAAGAACGTAAACAAATCGATAGACGTCAACGGATGGGGCAGCCATCTTTATGAAGTAAAACGCGTTTTGGCGGACTTTCAAATTTTATGATTTTTAAAGTCGTCTTAAAAGTAGAGTTTATATTTTTTTGAAAAAATAGGCATGCAAGAGACCTGATAAAGCGTCAATTCTCACCAATAATTTATGCTTGTACCCTATTCACTTTTCTCAAACAATTTAGCGATTTTCTCGTCATCCTGTCCTTCCTGACAAAAATCTAGCTCGCGGGGAATATTTTTCTTTAACTTCTCCACCTGCCCCTTAAATTTAATTTCTGGAAATACAATGCTCATCATTTAAATCAAATATATCAAGAGGATGTTTTTTAATATAATCTCTAATAACGTTATATACATCATCTATTGAGTTTGTAGGTGTATGTGTATGAAGAACTCTCATAATTTCTACATATCAGTAGATAATTTATACTCCAAAGCAGAAAGTTGTTGCCCTACTTTGATATAAACTTCTTTCAATTTACTGTATCGACCCTTACTTTATGGAATCTATTCATATTTCCATTTAAAGTGGAACTAAAAGTTTATGATTAATTCTAATAAAAAATATATGAAAACTCTAAATTGATCATTATTTCGATAAGTAGAATATTCTGTCGGATGATACTTTACATATCGAAATAATTATAAATTCATTTAAAGTTTTCATATATTTTCAGAGTTAATTAGAAAGTTTTATTCGGAATAGAAATAGATTTCTTTATTTATACAACAGAGGTATAGCATTTTATCAGCTTTTATTTCATAACATTCAGACTTTATCGATCTGTAGTCTTCAGAATTCGAATCTTAATTAGTGCCATGAAGTTTTTGTTATAAATTACTCCTATTTGGAAGACTGCAAGGTTTTACAAATCTTATTTAATGTAACTGTCACTGATTCAATCTCAAACTTAGTTCTGTACCTCCAATAATTATGGTTATAATAGAGTGTATTTCAGAAAAGAGCGCAATTTTCCTTCTAACATTTTCCATTGAAAAATTATTGTGAAGTACAATCACTTTTCATAATATTATTATTGGAAAGATTCACAGTTTATTCAGCTGTTTGTTGTATTTTCTTTTAAATTTCAACCACACATTCCTACAGATTTCAAACTTTTCTCGAACATTACAAGTCTTCACTCATGCTACATTTCAAGTGTATGAAAGTGGGCCAGCAAATAATTCTAATGGTCTTCTTTGTGCTCACTAATTTATATAATGAGATACAAACAAACATTCTTATATTATCAAGGAAGTAGGTAATACTTAAATCGAGTTGAACAACAATCAATATTGGAATTAATTTTATCGGCATTGAAAATAAATATTTGTCCTGAGTAAGCCCTCATATTTCTGTTTGGGTGATTATAATATGATCAGGGAATAAATATAAGGTGATTTAAAGTAGGTTGATTTGTGATTTTTGACATGTTTATTCTAGTATTTTGTGCCTTACTGGTGATTCCAATTTATCGAAAAATATTGATAGGAGACAAATATTTGTTAAATCACACAATAATAGGAATCGTTCTCGTAAAATCTATCTAGCTTGGTATTAATTTCGACTGCACGAAATTTGGTGCGTATGGGGTACAATCCTCTATCAAGAAGTTGCCTTGAGCATTTATAAAATAACGAGCAGATGATGATTAAACTTGTGTTCTTGGGTTCCTGGAGTAAATCCCAGCCCCTGCTCTATCACCGGAGCATGAGCCATCTGTGTACCAGACGGTCCCATTAGGCTGTGTATTCCTCTCTTTTTTTCCCAGGACTCTCTTTCCCGGATCATGGCCCTGTATGGGGTAGTGAAGTACTTACGCAGGCATTCATCAGCCGCTCGAGCCAGAACTGGAATCTCTTCCAGGAGCCGGAGCTTCTTAACGTGCCTGCACTCTTCCCCTCTTCGCACGTATCCCAGCCGCATACATACGAGATACATTATTTGTAATAGGGCACTCTGACTCCGAGGGTGTGTTTGATTATGTTAGAGTAGGGAGGGTGAGTGTGTAGGCTCACAGCACTTCAGCACTTAGGCCACATGTGACCCATTGTACATCCTCCCGAGGAGTTATCCTCCTAGGTCATTGTCCATCCTGTCCTTTTCAGGAAGGTGGACAGGTCAATAGGAGACATCTCCTTCATATCGGCAGGTGTAGGCCAAGACTCACCGAACACATATTCTCTTATTGACGATAATTCCGGACACTCGCATAAGACATGCCTGACAGTTTCATCTTCCTGTTCACACATCCTGCATAGAGGTGTTTCTACTAGCCCAATAGTATGGGGGTGTTTCCTTAGTTGACAGTGACCAGTCATAAATCCTACTGTTGAACGTAGGTTTTTCCTGGTCATCGCCAAATAATTATTCGGCGCCAGCTTCCCAGGGTCGCCTAGGGTGATCCTGGCAAGACTGCATCCTTTGATTCCATCCCATCTCTTAAGGGAATGAGCATGGGTGTAACGTTTGGCTAGTTCCGCAATTGTCAAAGTCGTTAGGCCGTAGGTGTCACTGGGTCCTAGAATTTTCAGTCCAGCGGTTTCCCTGGCTGAAGAATCAGCAATGCGATTTTCTTTACTCCTGTCCTGCCCTTTAACCCACCTCAGGATAATATTGTTATCTGCCGAGGCGTCAGCTAAATCTTGGTGGCACTCTAGTACTAGCCTCGATATAACACGTTGTCTATTCAAGGCTGATAGGGCTTGTCTACTATCAGTGCAGATTATTATGTTTTTGCCAGAAATTCCTCTTCTGGTTAGTTTTTTTGTGGCAATTGAGATACCAGCCAGTTCTGTTTGAACCACGCTGGTATTGTTTTCCATTCCCAACTTAATCTTCAGGCTTAGTGCTCTCGAGTAAACTCCACATCCTAAGCCTTCTTTCATTTTTGAACCATCTGTATATATGCGTATTGCATTTGCAGCATCTGGCTCTGTGTTCTGTTTCATTTGAATTTTGTAGGGTTTGTTAAACAAAAACCTGGGTTCAATTGCATCGTTAGCTGCCTGCAGCAGAGGTAGCGCAGTGAGCGCTTCCTGTCATAGGCTTAACCTCAATTGGCCCATTCCTACTTCGGGGTTTACACCAGCCGTGCGCAATCGTACCATGGCCATTAACGCAACCTCCTTGACGTGCAGGTCCAGAGGGGTCAGACCAGTAATTAGTTACATTGCTGCCGTTGGTGTTGTTCTCATGTCTCCTGTGATGTTTAAGTAAGCCATTCGCTGTATTTGATATAATTTTTGGATGGCCGTTGCTTGTAGAACTTTCGGTCCCCTTGCAATTGCTCCATACGTTAACATGGGTCTTATTATTGCAGTGTAGATCCAGGTGACCACACGGGGTGACAGACCCCATGTGCGTCCCACTGTCCTCCAGCACTGCTCATAAGCCACATATGCTCTTTTTGCTCTGCTGTCTAGATGAAAATTCCATGTTAGTTTCCAGTCGAGCGTGAAACCAAGGTATTTCACCTCTTCCGAAAAGTTTAGTTTGCTTTTGAAGATTTCGGGAGGTTTTAAACCCGATAAACTTCTTTTCCTGGTGAAAAGGACGATCTCAGTCTTTCTGCGATTGATCGACAGTGAGTGTTCCTTACACCATGTTTCAATTGATTCAAGCCCATCCTGCGTTCTATCGCACAGTGTGTTCAAAAATTTGCCAGTCTGCAAAATAACTATGTCATCTGCGTATGCAATTGTGTAGAATCCATTGTTCTTGAGGTGATTAATCAGGGTGTCTAGGACTATGTTCCACAGAAGGGGTGATAAGACTCCTCCTTGTGGACATTCCCTCATGACCAGTCCTCTTACTGTGATGAATTCTACATTGATACTTATTGCTATACTAGAGCTTCACTTGATATCCGAGTGAAAATGACAACCATGGGCTTCTGAAGGAATCTCATTCTTCCGTTTCCCATGATCCTGGAAAAACCTGTTTCATAAAATGAAAACTGATGTATTTTTGGGAGCTGAATGAAATTACATGGAATAGTCTCAGTAGGTATGGAGGAACTTGAGCCAGATAGCCAGAGATCCTGTCTTTTAAGCGTCTTATCAGTTGCCGGGGTCTTATCAGTTGTGTTGCATCGTGAATTTGTCGAAGGGTCCCAGATGAGAGGTGTATCAGAGATACATCAGAGCTGTGTACCAGAGCTGTACCAAATATGTGACAGAGGGTATCTATGACACAGGGTTCCTGAGATACCTCAGAGACATCACAGACGTATCTCAGAGATGCAGCTGAGAGTGCCTGACCTACCTCTACCTCTAAGCTGTCTGAGATATGTCTACTAGTCTAAATTTCATGAACACTCTTATACAATAAATAAAATATTTGTTATATATTATACCCCATTTAACAACCAGAAGGAGTAATTTGAATTGAGGTTAGAAATTTTGTAAAACTCTGATTGGTCAGATTTCGCCCAGTTTCACACAACACTTTTTAATACTGATTATTTATTTTCACTTTTGATAGTACTGACAGATAGATATATAATTGATTTGTCATCGCATCCGCTCTTGTCATTTTACTATTTTCCCTTAGTTTCGTTGAGACTGTTCCTTTAAAAACTCCAGTAAGCATTTGTATAGAATATCTGCAATTATGGATCCTACTTCGAGTACCAGCTCCTCGCTTAGTCCGGTAAAACAATATAAATGGTGAACTTATAGGTCATTTAGGACTATTAAAAATCAAATATAAGATTATTGGTTTTATATTAAATGGTATTGTATGCTCATCACTTTCCTTATAGGAGTAGTAGAGTCAAGGGTTCATTAACTATTGGAGAAATACCGAGGTAGATGAACGAAATACAGTGCAGCAAATATTGGTGGAATACCGAGACTTTAGAAAAATGGTGATAAGTGAATTAAAAATGCTGTTCGAAGAACAAAAATGTTTTATTTATATTGGATGAAATTTTGCAAAATGTAAACAATTAAATTCAACTGTAATGGGTTCTGTGAAAGTATAGTGGAAATTATAAAATAATTTGAAAAACTAACTTATTGACTTCCTTTTCATTACATTCAGTTATTTGCTAATTGAAAACAGCTATATTAGAGTGATGTATATGTTCTAATCTATACAAAGCAGGTCAAAGTTTAACAAGTGACAGAATACCCTTCTGTTTAACAATTGAATAATCTACTAAACAGACGAGAAATCGACTCATAAATATGAGTGGCTGCTATCTTCATCAATCAAGGCATATTTAATAGATTTGGAACTCGACTGTTGACTACTTCTCCGGAACACACCTAATCTGGTAACTTCTAGTGGTGTGAGTGAGGCTCTTCAAATTACTCCTCCTGATTATCAAATGGACTATAGTTACCGATTTTTCTGGTGCTAATATTTCACTATAAAAAAAATTCTTATAGAATATTTATAATTGGTTAGTATTATGAAGAAAGACTCTTGGTGCCTCTACTGGTGATTTTGTAAGTTCATAAGTGTGTGAACAATTCGGTCTATTATTCATTCAGTGTGAGGCCAAATAATACCATAGCATTTCAATTTTATCTAATTATGTCATTTTTTGAATGGTGAATTAATTATTTCCTTTGTTTTATGTACAGAATACATCAGACAAGTGATATCAATCTGATAAAGTATAAATGTGGAGTTTAAAAGACCCGGTAGTCTTAATCCGATAACCTGAGGTTAATTCTTTAAGAGCTTCCGTAAAAAGTATTATCCATAATCTCCTGACGTTATTTCACTTCTGTGTGAGTCCTGTCAGTTCACGCACATGCACGGATGTTATCACTTCCATCGTACCTATTCTTTGGAAGTAGATAGAAAACTTTGTTATGGGTTTATTTCACAACTCACCTCAACAAGTATTAAGTAGGATTACGGTGCATTAAATTGTATGAGTATACTATGAAATCAACAAAGAAAAATCAAATGAGCTCATTTTCAACAACTTTCCATGACTTTTGCAATTTTTATTTAAAATAAAAATGGAACTCTAAATTTAGCAAAACATTTATATAATTTTAGTATAAATCACCTTATTCCAATTTTCATATAAGCAGCTTGATTGATAATTGGATTTACCAAAAAGCGCCAGCAATCAATCAGCTGTCAGGACTATCTTCTTGCATTTCCTCAACAACCTTGACCTCAGTTAATAAAGTCATGGGTAACTTTAGGCTAGATTTCATATAATACCCTTCTTGGAGTGCGTCATCGATTGTTAATGTCCACCAAACACATTACATTTGAAGAAATGGAAAAAAGGCAGGTCTGTGATCAATCCCAATTGAAATATCACAATAATCAACCGTTTAAATGTATTACAAATATTAACCCTAATCTTTGACTTCATAAATTTGATTATTCGATGTTCAAATTACGCGCAAGCGCGACCTATCAATCGGGAGAAATTACTGCATTCAAAATGGGATGCTGACGTATCTTTCGTATCGGCAATGTGTCTTACGTTTTTTTCTAATGTTCCACTGACAGTTCTCGTCAGGCCTGTACTTTGTTGTTTGAGGTCAATTATTATATATGAAAAGTGAATATTAATCTCATTGTCATATTTATATTCAATTGATACAAAAATATGCCTAGATACACGTGAGAACATCAGCATTTCGGAAGTTCTCAATTATTTCCAGTTAGAAAAAGAAGCTGGTGATTATTAATCTCATAGCCTCTTCGAACTTGGCTGAATACTATCCTGATGATTTTATTAATCAAATTTAAGGTTATCTATATGTCAAAATAGCAAATAAAATGAGTGACATACCCAAGACCCGGATATACGTCACAAACGATGACGCACACCAAAAAGACTATAGAATGTACCGTAGGAACCGACATGAGGTTAGAGGTGATATGAAAAAGGTATGGTTGAAATAATACCCTTCTTGATGTGCGTCATCGATTGTGACGTATATCAGGGTTTTCGGCATGTCGTTTATTTTATTTGCTATTTTGACATATAGCTAACCTTAAATTTGATAAATAAAATCATCAGGATCGTATTAAGCCAAAGCCGAGAAGGCTATGAAATTAAAAGCTACTAGCTTCTTTTTCTAACTGAAAATACTTCAGAACTTTCAAAATGCTGATGTTTTTTCGTGTATCTAGGCATATTTTTGTATTATTCAGATAAATATAATAATAAGATTAATATCAACTTCTCATAAATAATAATTGACCGTAAGCAACAAAGTACACACCTGACAAGAACTGTCAGTGTGACAGTAGAAAAAGACGTAAGACACATTGCCGCTACGAAAGTTACGCCTTCATAGTATTTTAACCTCGCGATTGATAGGTTGCGCTGGCGCGTAATCTAAACATCAACCAATCAAATTTTTGTAAGTCAAAGATTATGGTTAACGTTTGTAAAACATTCAAACGGTTCATTATTGTAATATTTTTATTAGGATTAATCAAAGACCTGCCTTTTTCCATTTCTTCCTACGTAATGTGATAGAAGGAGATTAACAATCGATGACGCACACCAAGAAGGGTATTATTTCAACTATAGAACGTGTCGCGGGACACACGGTAGGAACTTTAGTTCCTTTTAAGCAAAGATTATGTAATACATCTCACGTTATAGATAAACATTTTGAATATTCCTAGGTGGTCGAGTAGAAAGCAAGCCAGACTCTCACGTGGTAGACCCGGGTTCGATTCCCCGTGAAGAAGTTTTTTTTATTGTTAATTTTATTTTTAAATCATTATTTTGCTTGATATTAATAACGACAACATGTAGACGTATGAAAACAACTGCGGCGTCGTGCTAAAACTTCGTCCTCGTGCAATATGGCCATCATATCCACACTAGTTGCACAAACTACTTTTTCTATCAAAATATGCCCTTTTACATTTAGAAACAACCTGCCAAATGTCAAATCAATTTATCCATGCATTTTAAAGTTATCAAATTAAAACATTCAAGTTTTCAAAATTTCAACACCCTTTATTTCGAAAAGTGAATGTGCTAGACCCCTTAATCCTCCTATCATTTTGTCCAATTCCACGAGAGGAATCTACATGCAAACGTTGTAATTACCTTTAACGTTCGAGATGCTTATATCATTTTTTGCGCGATCGTATTGGATTAAATTCCGAATAAAATAATTTAAATTTCTTTGGAACGAAATGTCAAAAGTGACATTTATACTTCTCGGTCAATTTGAAATTTATTTTGCATTTTGGTGAAATTTTATTTTTATTACTCTTCGACGTCTGAACGGTAAGTAAATCACTTACCGACGTGTTAAACTTAGAAACCAGTGAAAACAACCTACTGTCCTGACAACCGATGCTGTAAATAGTGTAAATAAGCAAAAAAGATCAATCGCGCCAAAAAATTATGGAAATAATAGTAAAAATGTATCCGAACAAATTCAAGTGAATCACCAGCACTGCGAATACCAGCTTTGCATAGAATTTTAATATAGCATCGGTGGTTGAGTGGTAGAATGCTCGCTTTCCACGCGGGCGGCCCGGGTTCGATTCCCGGCCGAAGCATATGAATCGCTGCTTCGTAAACGAGAGCGACACTCAGAAGAGAGCAGACGCACGCAAGCAAGGCACATAACGAAGCAATGTAACATAACGTAAAGTAACGTAACGTAACGGTCAGATCTTTTGCGTCGCGACCCCCAGTCACTCAAACATAACCTGACGTATAGAACTAAAGTTCCAAAAAGTTATTTTTTTGTCAGAAACGCAAATTTTTTCGAGAAGAACGTGCAGCGCCTTTGAAATCTGAAATTTTTGGAAATATCGAATGGAGTTCCAGCCTGAGGTACAGAATCACTCATTAAGTGGATATATCACTTATTTTTGCAGCCCAAAGAATTTCATTCAGCCACAGTGAAAGTAACATTCCAAATTATTTTTAAAATGAACTAGGAAGAAACATCCACTTCTCGGAATATATACTCCGACAGACCTCAAATAACACTGCTAAATTAAACGGGGTTGGTACAGTACAAAGTACAGTACAAGGTAGATAGCCTCCGTCCAAGAGCTCTGAGAGCATAATCCTGGACTGAAAACGTCAATGACATACATATCCTAAATTGAAACAAATTAGGCGATATCAGTGACATCTCCACCTCCTAATGCAAACCGGAATTCTATATTAACACAAAACCATCTTGGTCTGTAACTATCTACACAATTACAGTTCTAATTCTTCAGTACAGAATTATTCTCTCAGAGCTTTGGGATGGAAGAATATCTAGACGAATATCTCATGCATTTCCGAATGGTTGGTTATATCTTGTGGATATACCAGCCCCGCTTAACTAAGAAATGTAATTCAATGTCTATAGGAGCATATAGCCCAAGAAGTAGTTGTCTCTTCTTGGTTAAATGGTCAATGTTTTTTGAGAGATATTCTTTGAAAACTTTTCTTGGCGTTATGAAAGTATTAAATCTATTGAAAAGTGAGTGATGAAATTTAAGCAGTTTCATTGTTTTGCTCCTGTAGAAACCAAAAGTATATTTTATCCTTTGTTTTCATCAAAATCCAGCATCATATAAAAAGTTCCAACATATTTTCATCAATTAAAAACGTAACAATTGGAAGTAACATGACCTACCATAATTTTTCACCGAGACGAAAAACACACACAGCGTCCCTAAGCGTTCCCTTCACGTTCCGACTTATTCATCATAATCTTTATGCTGTACATCGCCTCTTGGGCAGGAGTAAAACATTTTGTCTTTATTTTGCTAAAAAGTCACGTAACTCCCGACTCCTGAGTGCTACACGAAGGAGGATGTCATGTCGGAAGTTTCCCAGAAAATAGGTCCAAATTATACAGTTGCACATTATTCATCTGCTTTGTATCCCTCTAGGGCGACCTTTGGGCGAGTCTTACAGTGCAATAAGCATATTTAGGAAGTTTATCTCTAAGAATAGCACAATGTCCGTCAAGATACTTAATCAGGGTGAAGTAGTCATTGAATTATAAATAAAGGGAGATTGTTTTATTTTTTATTAGAAAGACATCCACGTACTGCAACTTTTGATGTTCCAAATGCTGGTTCATAGTGGACTGAAAAAGGGGCGAGAAGGTTTCAATGTTTTTTTGATGGTACAACCACATGTGGTCTTGACAAAATGATAGAGTATGTCCCTGGCCAGCTGAAATCGGAATAACAACGTTTTTTGATAGGGCCAACACTTTTTATTGCGAAATTTATCAAAAATCTGTTAAAATTATGTTTCATTATCTTTTTATACATACCTCGCGATGTCTCCGGAACTAAACAAGATATTTTCAACTTTTTTTTAATCGGCAGAAAAAACATAAGCGAAGATTACTGTGTTAGTTTCACTAGTATATAAAACCTAGTTGACCTTGCTCCCCACTTCCTTAAACAGTCGACTCATCATATCAAACACCTTCGTCTCATCCCTACAATCACCCTCCATCCGACAGATCAACTCCTCCGCGTTCACCCTTGTACCTTTTCTTTCCTTAGTGCGTACCTTCTTAACCCACTCCATTTCCTCTCCTTTTTCAACTACATCGGGTACCTATCCTGAACATCTTCAGTATCCCCTTCTCCATTCCACTGTCTTCATTAGTCACCCATACCACTTTCATCTATTCATCCCCTAACATTGGATTTGACACCTTCACCTCGATTTTCTTCCTCTTCTCATCCACCCAGTGCTTATCTTTAATCTCCTTCTATCCATTCCAGTCTCTTTTCCCCTCCTCCCATCGTGTTTGCATTCTCTCCTTCCTACCTTCCTACCTTCCTACCTTCCTACCTTCCTACCTTCCT
>CAJUYI010001544.1:63932-98554 GCA_910591695.1 Galerucella pusilla
ACCTTCCCACCTTCCTCTTTCCTCAACCTCTCTAATCCCCTACCCCACCCCCCGGCCACCGACTTCTGCTCTTCCAGCCTTTCACTCTCTTCTCCAGTCGCCTTACCATCTCCTATAATCTCTCTACACTCTCCCTCTCTTCCTCTTTTCCACTCTTCACTTCCTCCATTCCTTTCTCCTTCTGTTTCCTCTTCTGCTCGTTATTCTCCAGAGCCGATGCCCCCTTCCTTTTCATCCCAGTATCGCTCCACTCACTTGTCTCTCCCGCCTTATCAGGTGTTCGTTTCACCAGCTTTGATTTCCCAAAAATTCCATTTCCTTCTCTCTCTTCCTCCACTGCTTCCTGTTCCGCTTTCCTTGCATACTCCATACTACATCATACGAGTAGCTAGGGAATTGAATGTCCACCACCACAGAGCCCTGCTTGTAGTAGTGAGGCTGGGTGTTCCGGGAAGTCACCAGGTATCCCGGAGGCACCGTTACTGACTGACTTTCACGCAGCCATACATCCATTGTTAAGGTTGCTAACAACGTAGATTACGGATTGTTTTATCGAGGTTTACTCCTCTAGGCTTATTGTCACGGTTGCCTCCGGAAGCAGTGGCCTCCGCTGCCTACAATCACACAACATAGCTGCCTCCCCTATGCTGCTGGTTTTTCATCGAAGTTTACTACTCTATTCCCTTTGATCCGCAAGCAACTATTGGGGTTCCCATACTGGAGCCTTATTTATTGCTTATCCCGAGGGTTGGTCGGTCATGAGGCCCTTACCGCTCGAAAAGCACGAGTCCCTTGACCACCCATTCCCCCTGGAGACACCCTATTAGCCATTGGGACGCACCGTGTCGGGTAGGAGAACCCCTTTACGGAAACTTGTATGAGAAATTAGGGGTGAATCACTTCCAGCCTCCCTCATCCAACCCTCCGAAGCACAGTACTATTATACTTGACAGAGGAAATGAGGCACATATTTTAAATAAAAAACCATAATTATTTCTAGCTAATTTTTTCTACCAGCACCGGGAAAGCTCAAAAAATTATAGGACTTCACCATCAGCTTAAAATATAGAATAAAGCTGTGATAAGCGTGGTATAGTGTTATAAAAATGTATGTAGATATTAAATCTCTTCTACTTGATTGATGGAGAATAGTTCGTATGGATTCTTTCTCCATACTGAAGTCTAATGTATCTTGCCATACTCCAGATTGAATTGTAGTACATGATTCAAAATAAAGAGATTGAATCGGAAATTTCTACACAAAAATCGAAATTAGATGAGTCCACATTTATTCACGTCACTACGGAAATGAACCTAGGGTACAGTGATTTTATAAGTTTGTAATCTACTTGAAAATTACTACAAAAAATTACTTTGATTTAGTGTTAGGCTTCACTTTTGTGGTGCCCTGCATGTATATTAATTTTTCTACATTTATTTCAGAAGCTCTAAGCAACAAAACACTGTTGACTGAAATTGCAGGCACCTCTTTAAACAGAACTTTATAATCTTGTACAGGGTTTCCACTAAGTATAACATTGGAATTGTATAGGTAACTTTCGAACCGTTAGTGATACCATATCAATTCTAAAAAAGGGAAAAGAGGTAGTTTTGAAGACAGCCGAGGTGAAAAAACAAATGAACCTCTTTCAAACATCTGATCTCCATATAAAATGGAAATTTCATGAAATAAATTATCCCGTTCGAAAAATCAACTCCCTCAAAAAATATTATCGTACACCGATGGTAAATGGAAAATTTCACAAATTAGTGATTCCCTTACACAAATTTTATCTTACGTCCATGTTAGAGATGTCTCCCTTTTAAAAATTCTATGGTACTCCCATGATAAATCGAAATTTTCACACGCCCATGGAGGGAGAAATTGGTCCAAATAAATTAATCCCTTATATCAAATTTATCGCACTTCCGTGGTAAATAGAAATTTTCAGATAAAAATGCACCCCTTTTCGAAAATTTTATCATATACCTATAATCGAGAAAATTTGTCAAAATACACCAGCACGTTAAATGAAGGAAACTGTGTCTGAAGATAGAACTGAAAATATCAAAACACTCGACGGAAAATGAAACGGTATTCTTAATCAACAGACAAAATCATAGATGCAAAAAATATCAACATCTATGTTTTTATCTACATCATTATTTCTCACAAATTAATAATTTTTAAATTTCATTCACCGAAAACAATAAAATGAGTAACTTGCTTCAATTTATAAAAAGCTTTGAAAAAAATTTGTTTATTCCCAATACGACTGACCTTGAAGCCCTTGCAGATAAGACGTCGAATTCAACTTATTTCACTCTTTTGAATTTAACACAAATTAATTCAATAATATCGCATTCACCTACGTATCGGATTGTACCTTTATCATAGGTTCAAAATATAGTGTCGTGATCTGTAGCCAATAATAATTCAATATTTGGTACAGACAAATTCATTACGCGTAAATTGATGTTTAGTGCAGCACTGTGGAATTAGCTTTGATTCTTTGATTAATCAGAAGGAGGTTTGTATCATTCTTTTGTTTCGAAGTGTCAAATTATACGCCTTGTTTAGGTGGTTCAATTTCAATCGTTTATTGCTCGTGAGTTGGAAAAAAATTAAAATCGGGACTAGATACATTTCCTTCGATAACTGAAACTGAAATTATCACTTTTAAGTTATACAATAAAGTTGCCGGTTTTATTGTAGTGGTTCGTAAAAGTGAGGGGACTTATAATATATTATGTGGTCGTGTGCTTCTAAATGATGGCTGCAGTTTATATTGGTGAGTACTTTGAATATATTATTTTTGGCTTTTTACATGTTTCTCAGTTTTATGGTATTAATTAAGAAATGTTTTCTAATGACGTCTTAAACACAGGAACTTCAAGATAAGTCCGATTGACTTGAAACTTTTTGCATTGTTTTCAGTATAGGTAAACTAAGCATCGCCTAGGTATGATAATAGAATAGCGTTAGGGTATTTTCCAGTTTTGATTATCCATCAAGGAATTTGTGGATTTGATATATTTAAACCGCTTATTGAAATCCTTGTCTAAGGTGACATCATACACTGCGAATTATAATAAATGCTCACAGCTTTACTTGAATCTCACTGAGAAAAAGCTTTTTTTGGTATGAAGGTGTGTTTAATCAAATTTATTGTATAGGTATTGTTCTATCAGTGGCTACTTCTGCACTTTTCGTTGGCAATGTAAAGGTGGAATAGTTCCGACCTACAAGCAAACTTTAATCCAAGCTAAGTCTGTAAAGACCATAAGAAAGAGGTATGATATCATATACGACGACTAATTTAAAAGGTGGCTTCCGCAGACTCATTTTTTTTTCGTTTCGTTGCTTTTCTGCTGTTGTATTCATCGTCTTTTGGCATTTCTGGTAATTTTGACAAAATACGGAGGCTAAATATTTCTATATGTTATCATCTTAAAAGTTTCAAATAATAGCTTATTGATTGATATTAGTACATTAAGTACCAAGAGTCGAAAACGTTACTTCAGTTACGAGTGACTAACGATGTTTATGACACTAGGTGCTTACTATACTTTTTCTACGCCCTCAGGAAAAGAAAACATAGTTATATTATATTATTTTTATTATTATAATCACAATATGACAGACAATGACTGACGAGTCATTGAAAAATCAAATGACACAGAACTACAAAATTATCACGGAATATAAAATATAATTACATAAGATACACTTGATGTGACATTTAAGAAACAAAAGATAAACGAAATGTGACTGTTCGCACTTTGAATACTAAAGTGACATTTTGCGAATGTCAAACCCATGTTTCAGGTGCAGTTTTGGTGACGGAAGTAGAAAAAATACTTTCAGCTATAATGTACCAAGAACATTGATAGTTTGCAATAATTTTGTAATAGATGTCGAAAGCGTATTACCTCAAAGAAAGGCTATGGCTAAATTATTGAAATATATCAATGTTCGAGGTATATTCAGCAAGATAATTTTTTACCCAAATATTGATACCGACATTTTTCATAATTGTCAAATTGACAAGTTTACTTACTCACAGAAAATATTTTCAAATTACCTTGTAAACGCTAAGACATAAATGATAATTAGATACATATTATGGGGTTCTTATCAGCTATAATATACCAAGGGCATTGACAATAATTTGCGATAATTTTGTCATAGCAATGTGAATAGCAAGCAACATGCTTGAGGAAGTTATGGCAAAATTATTAAAATTTATCAATGTTCGAGGTTTTTTCGGTAAGATAATTTTTTATGCAGATAAAAGATCATTTTTGTTTACAAATCTTGGAACCGACATTTTTTGAGGAGTATTATCCTCCATTAATTGGTCGATTTTAATGATCATTTTTGTTTCCAAATCTTGAAACTCACATGCTTCATAACTGTCAGATTTTTTGCTAATTATGGAAAAAATACACAGCTGAAACATTTTGAAACATTAAATATTTGAAACTTCAAAATCGAAATAAATCAATATGTGTCCATAGCAACGTGAAAATAGCCCATGGTTTGTTATCAGTGTAATGTTGACATGATTGGGTGAAATTGTTCATATGATAAAAAATGGGGAAATTTGATTGGTTTTTGGAACTGTCAAATTGATTGATTTCTAATTGGCTATTTTTGAACACGCGACTCACAATACACGGTTTTAATAGGTTTTAATGTCAAAAAAATATCTTTAAATGAACTATATTCCCATTAAAAATAATTTTCTCCAATTCGTTTTCCTGTGCTTAGCATAAAAATTATTTTCATGAAATAAAATAAAAATCTTATGACATCCTACAGTAGTGTATTTAAATGCAAAAACAATTATTGAACTAAATATACAAATTGCGATGACAATTATTTCAGGTTAATAACTGCATCTTCCATTGTTTCCACACTGTAATTCCTCCATTCCAACAGCCGAAGTTTCAGTGCTACTTTGAATTTAAAGGGTGGAAATGAACTCCAATAAATTCAAAGCTTTACACATCTTTCTTGACTCGCTGCTTTTGTTCGAAGCAATTAATCTTTTAACAAAATTGAATTAATGTGAGATTCTTTTATCCTTTTTCTTCTTTATTTTTCAAACAAATAAATGTTAACTTTAGTTTTATGGGGTGGCATTACGGAGTTACTCTTCTATAGAGACTTTTCTGGGTAGAGCTCTTGTGTTAAATGAGGCTGAAATGTAGAAGCTGCAATGTTTCACTTGGCACTTCATTTTTTAGATCGTTTTAGTGGTTTTTTTTAGTACGACACCACGTACAGGGCCAAAGAAAGGAACGGCTATAAATTTTGAAAATAAAACTTTCGTCAAATTGTATTCCCTTCTCTATGTCTTTATGTTGAAATTAATAAGGCAGTTAATTCGAATTATTTGTAGCAGGACAACTCCATCAAAAGTGTCTAGGATGTTCCTAAGAACTCAGGAGGTGATAACACGTAAAAAATTATGTTTCTTTCGTATAATGCAATTTCCTAAGCTCAATTCAATGTTTTTTCATCATACTTGTTACATTAAGGGGTGTGATATTATCAACTCTCACAGACTGAACTGTTTATTATACAGTGCGTCCATGAAGTAACGCATTAATTATTGATTAGCTAAATTAACAATATTTTCCGAAATAGGTCGACTTCACTATTCTTTCAAATTATAATCTAATATACAGGGTGAACTACCTTCGTGTGATGACGTCATCACCATTTCTTTAATGAAACCCCTGCCTTTTTTTTTCCAATTTCCGGATTTCCCTTGCTGAGCAGTTTCTAAAAATGTATTAGACTTGAAATTGCTACTATGAAAAGAAATTGAATGGAAATAAGTAGTTATGCAATTACTAGGATTCAATACCAATAATAAACAAATAAAAATTCACAATAAATAATTAAATTGTTTTTCATTCGACCCTGCAGCAACGACGCATTGAATGAAAAGCACAATCTCAACTGGAAAATGGAAAATTAATTATATATACAGGGTGTTTCTAAATTCATGCGACAAAATTCAGGAGATGCTTGCTCGTATGAAATTGAGATGGGTCTTTCCAATAACATAATTTCATCAGCCCACCCCTTTCCGAGATATCACCCTTTTTTTGTTGAAGGAGCCGTCCCTTCGCTGCACCACCTCAGCCTCCTGGAAATATTGTGGATCCTCCTAGTGTTCTGACTACAGCCTATTCAGCCAATCCGTTCCCTGTATTAGCTCATACAGGTTCTTTGCTGATTGGTTGTAGAAATCTTCTGGGGTAATTTGGGGTTTACCATACAGTTTCTGCCTCCTGTGGTCTAGCGTCTCACAGTTGCATAATATATTCAGAGCTGTTTCGGTGTTCTTTTTGTATCTTCTGCATGTGAGGTCTCCGTTGTACAGCCCTTTTTTGTTAAGGTGCTCCTTTGTGGGAAAGTGTCCTGTAAGTAGCTCCGTTATGGTGCGTACTTTGTTCCTGCTCATTGAGAGCAGTTCTTCCGCTACTTTTTCTGATGGCTCTTTTATAAATTTGTTCCCATGTGTTTGCCTGGGTGTATTCTTCCGGTGTTTATTGTGTTATTCTTTTACCAACACTTTCAACCATGACCTAGTTGAGCATCTGGGAATGCCCGCAGCTGGTTCGGGTCCGTTCTTCAGAGTTGACGATCCTGCTTTTGCGAGTTCGTAAAGTCGCGTTCTCACGGGTCAAGTTTAGTTGATCAACTTTAGTTGATCAACAAAAGTTGATTGAAAACTGTAATGAGAACCTATCTTTCAAAAAAGTTGATCAACTTTATAATTGATCAACAAAAGTTTGACCCAGTCAAACTTTTATCGTTCAAGTGATGTGTCATCACGAAACGTGTGAACTAGACAGTCAACATTTCTTGAATGTGTAGTACTCTTGCAACTGGTCGTGGTGTGTGTGTTTGTCTTTTATTTGTGAAATAAAATTTCACTGCAAGTATAAAAATACCAGAAGAATGATTCTCAAGTGGTCTGAAAATGTTATGATGAAATTTTTGGAATCATATCATAAGTATAATTGTCTCTGGAACCACCGAACGGATGAATATAGAAATAGAGATGCACGAGGAAATGCTTTGGGTTGTATGGAAATTCCTGGTCCTACCATTGCTGATTTGAAAAACAAAATCAAGATTATTTAAACCATGTATAAAAAAGAACATTCATTGATGTGTAAATCAATAAAAAGTGGAATGGGATCAGATGAATTGTACATACCAGAATTATTTTGGTATAAAAGAGCGAATATATTTCTAAAAGGTGTTACAAATACAAGAGATACATCATCAAAGTGATTCAGTTTTTATTGAAATATGTGAACAACAATTAATTCCATTCGTGGTCAACTTTTATTGATAAACTAAAGCTGGTCAACTAAACTTAACCCGTGAGAACGCGCCTTGAGCTTTTTCATTGCCAGCGATTCCTATGTGATCTGGAGATATCACCCTTGAAAGGTGATTTGAGTTTTTATCTTTCAATAAAATTCCAGTGAAGCCAGGAACTTGAAATTCTGTAATTTTCGTGCATTTCCAGCATTCATTATGAATCGTATTACATTTTACATTTTTACTGATTTCTACTCAATTCATTATGAATTATTATGGTGTTTATTTTTTTTCTCTGCAGCCATTGGTTTTGGGAAAAAAAATTTGAGAATATTAAAATTGTTTGAGTAAAACAGGGATTTTGAGTTGAATTTCATTCCATAAAACTTCATCTCTGAAAAAGATTTTAATAATATATGATATAAATTAAGGGCTGCCAATTCCATTACCGTATAATGTAACAAGAATATTGGAAAAATACCCGTAACTAGTGCAGGAAATTAACAGAATTTCAGTTTTTAGCTTCACTGAAATTTTAGAAAAGAAAAAGGAAAACTCAATTTCAGTCACCACCTTTTAAGGGTGATATCTCGGAAAGAAATGGGCTGAGGAGATTTTGTTATGGTGGAGACCCATCTTAATTCCATCTCCCGAATTTAGTCGCATGGATTTAGAAGCACCCTGTGTACGTCCATGGCCAATGTTTTAACGGTAGGCTCTTGGAGCTCCATACGAAACTCTTCTGCGACTATCTACTACGTTCAACTTCTTTCGCATTGACTATCCGAGTGCCCACCACTTGGGTTCGTTCCAAAATCTCTTGCACTATTCACAGTTTGCATGTTAACAGCTTAACCTTTCCATGACTTGGTTGACGATTTGCCTCTATCTCTCCTTGTCCCTTGTATTACCTTTCCAATACATGATATTAAGTAGGTATTTGTAGTTCCTCTTCAACCTTTCCCTATCTTGTTCTCGATCGACGTCTCCTTCGCCTTGCTTCTATTGAGCTATATATCAATACTTTCTGTAGACTTATTTCTCCCATTCTTTCTATATGTCCTAATCACTCCGAGATTTTATAATTCCAATAAAACTCGCCCTAAAAAGAAAAAAAAAAATTATTGTCATATCAGTCTGTGTGTTGTGTCAAATGTTTTATCGAAAAAACAATCCATATGCAAAAAATGGTTTAATATTTAAATTCTGTCATATTTGAACCTGTTCGTTGTGAAGATTAATTAACCCATATTTTATATTATAAAATAGGCCATATTGAACATCACTAATATTTTAAATACCTATGTTTTATTTTGTTGTTTGTCAGATATGGTAATAAATAAGAAGGAAAAGCTTCAACACAAATTATACAAAATGTGAAATGTGGGACGGTAGGTCCTCTCATTAATAGCATTTTCGTGATTCTTAGCAGTTATGACAACTTTATAAGTTATAATTCTACTTCAACAAAATATCCCCTTATATGTAACCATATATTTATTCGAACTTTATGCAAATTTTCTTAACCTTCTTGTATTGCCTTGAGAAACTTTCGATAATTGTGGAGATTAATTTTTGGATTTATATCAAATACGTATTTTTTACTGGAATTATATAGTTTTTGCTACACCATTTTGTCTTCTTGTAACAAAAATACAATGTTTTTCTTTCAAGTGTACATATATAAGAAGAGGCCACTTGAAGCTGCAGTCGTGTATAATTGACATTCGACTTCAAATCAATAGCGTTTTACGTTTTCACATTTTGTATGGAAGGTCAGTTAGTTGTTTTAACCAACCAAATTTACAGTCATATTACCTTTATATATCAGATCGGGTATAAAATTAAATAGTAAATAAATTCCTTAGATTAACGGTGACGCTGATGGTTTACTACCTGACTAGCATCTGTGACCTTTTCGCGTGCTGTCAGACAATAAGAAACAGACTATAATCGCCATAACTCAAGGTATAGGTCACATGAGAATCCTCATTGGATTCATGAAGAGCATACCCAGCATCAACAGAAGTTAAATCTTTGGATGGGAATTGTCGACAATAGGCTTATAGGCGCGTTTTCTATCGACGGAAACTTGAATAGTGACAAGTATTTGGATCTACTAAATAACGAAATTATTCCTGCACTTCAACAGAATGGGCAATTACCACAAAATCTTTGATTTTATCAAGATGGAGCACCTCCCCATTATGATAGACGGGTTAGGGATTTTCTGGATGCGAATTTTCAAAATCGATGTAATGGACGTAGAGGATTCATAGAGTGACATTCTCGTGGATCTTAGCCCGTTAGATTTCTTCGGGGTTATCTGAAATCAGGTGTTTACGTTAGACGACCAACAAACTCACAGGAATTGAGAAAAAAAATTATTGATGAATGTGAACTAATACGTGGAGAAGTCTTGGAAAGAGTGACCCAAGAATTTCTTAATAGGATGGCATATTGTCAGCAAGTGAACGGCGAGCATTTTGAACATTTTGAGTAATTTTGTTCCTCATCATTCTGAAATAATAGAATGTGAACCTATTGTACATCTAACAGTGAGTTATTACTCGTTTTTACAAATTTTTTTACACTTAACTCAGTATGTATGAATTAAAATAAACAAGCTCTCTCAAAATCTGTAGAAATATTTAGGGTGTCCCATTTGAATTAAGTTGATGGCATTTCCGGTGATACCGGAAGTATATAATTATATTATTAACAAAAAAATGTACATCAGATGATTTTTGGGTCATTGTAATTACCTCCAAATTTTCATAAATTCTTTTGGCTTATAAGATAATTACTTGGTTCCATACTTCCCGTATACGCTTTATGCTATATTAGTTTAACAATGTGGTCCCGTAGCACAGCGAGAAGAGGCGCTGCATAAGCTGTTTTCGATCTGAACATTTATATTCTTTTCAAATCAAGTTTCTTTGTAGAAAAAATACAACTTTCATGTAACGGTTATTAATGCACTCGCATTAACCATACGTATCCCGATTCATGCTTGTGTATTAACAACCATCATAACAGGATCGTTGCATAAAATACTATCAAACTTTCAATTAACGATTGACAATGTTTGTTTGTAAGGCCGATAGCATAAAACTGTCATTAGGACAAACAAGACCTATTTTGATTTCTGCGCAAGACCGTTGGCAAACTTCGCGAGGCTTCCTTTACGTGAAACGAATTCTAGCAACATAATTTGCCTGTCCTGTCTAGTTAATTTGAAGTTTCAGACCGCTCTGTTTAAAGCTGTACGCTATCCGAATTTATCGATATATTCAATTTTTTCTCACCTACTGTATTATGAAAATTTCACTAGCTTCTAATAATAATAATCCCAGTTCTCAAACAATAAAAGTTTCTCATTCACCTAACTGAACAAAGATAATTCCTCAAATAAATGAATTAAAAATTTTCTCCAGATTTAACATTGAATCCTGATAAGCAAATCCAATAATGGAACTAGACCATCAACATTTTCAAGCAAGTGGTTCGTTTCACCGTTTTCCTTAGAGGCTGTTATTTTTTATGACTATTTTCTTTTCCAAAGTGTCACATTTCATCCCTTTTATACCTTTCCTGGTATTAGCATATAAATTAAATTCTTCTATTTTACAACACTTTCATTCTTCCAAATGTCGGTAAACGATATGCACTGTTTTGCAAGGAATGTTGACAATTTAAAAAAAAATAATGACTTGAATATGTAATGAGGGTTTTATTTGAATAATTCAGCATTTTATATAGAGGGTGATCCGTGTGTAATGGTCCAAACTAAAATGGAAGAAGCTCGGCCTTGAAATATTAATGTCTAACCTCAATGAAATATTGATGATAAAAAGGATTGAGGGTAGGCAAAGTTGAAGAGCTACACATTTTTTCTCAGTCAATTTAAGAACAATATATACAGGGTGGTCCGTAAGTAATGGACCAAAGTGAAATGGAAGATTCTTGGCATAATGATAGAATTTTTTTTACGTCCTTCGTTAACGAACTTAGGGTCCTAAAGCTGGAAATTGGAAATGGTTTTTTATTTATTGTTATCAAGTGGCTCATCAGAAATCAACCAAATTTCAACCGTTTATGAACACCATAATTGCTCACTGTTTGGCGTCCTGAACGAGTCTGCACTACACCGATGGAAAAATATACGGACTAAGTTAAATGAATGATGCGGCAATTTTTTATTAAATATAACTAATTTTAGTTATGAATATGAATGTTATGAATATGAATATGAATGTAACGCTTAGCTTTTTCAAATATTTTTGAAGGAAGAAAGTCCTTCTGCACATTCTCAAAAATGTGAATGGTAGATTTTATACAGGGCGACACATGAGCTATGCTGTTGTTCGTACTAATTGACATTTTGGACTACCTGGTTTCGAAGTAAATATGCTATTAGTCCAGTCGGGTTAGCATTAAAGGTGGATGTAAGAGCAGTAGGCGAGATTTTCGATGGAATCCCTCAAAAATATCATGGTTAATTATAATCGATTGCCTCCACCGGTTTTTAGGCTGTGCTGATTGCACATTAACAGTTTATAGCCCAAGCAACCAAAAATGGGCCTATTCTTTGACGTGTTTTCGGATTTTACTCGAAAAGTATTGCGAAGGATTCACTATGAAATTCCGTGGTTCAAAATGTGAAAATTCCATTCCCTGCAGCCACAGTGGATAAATAAGTGGTAGGAAAATTGAAAAAACAGCTGTTTTTCGGTCGCATAATACTAATGCAATTTATAAAGCAATCTGAATCAATATTATATCTCACAAAACGTTATCAATTCACGAACTGAATGCAACAGTTTCGATATCTTTTTTAGTTGCTGAGTGATCTAATTTTATTGTTAATAAACATTAGGTAAAAGAAATAGACATTGTTAGAATGGAGACATAATATATGCCACAAAAAATTGTTTAAGCTTACAATAATGTTTTTACACATACTGGGAGGTAACAGCTATCATATGCAATGATCTAATCAACAATTTTTCCGGTTTAACTGGCTCAGACGTTAGTTTAAAAAATTGGTTCAAATTTTACCTTAGTAACATTCAAGATATCTGTGCGATTTTCCATTTTAATTGGAATTTGAAAAACCCCACTTAAAGGACTTGGTAAACTACAACTTTTGGCGTCTTGAACGTTCAATTCAGACCATTTAATCTCGAGTTATTGAATCCCAAACTTGATCAACGATTTTCGGCAAACGATCGACCAGCTAACATTTTGAACCACGGAATTTTATAGCAAGTTTCACGCTCTATAACTTTGTTCCTATACATATGCACGATAAGCTCAATACTTTCCGACTAAAATTCGAAAACATGTCGCAATGAAAAAGCCGACCAGATGGCCGAAGAAGAATGTACATTAGACAATCTACAGGTACAAACTAGTTCAATTCCTTACTGTGACCTATTGAACTGAATAAACAAGCACTCTAGAAATATGTGGATTGAAAGATGGAAAAAGTTGAAGAACAGCAAGCTGCAAAAACTTAATCCAGACTAAATACAAAACGAGACAAACCCAGCAGGTCGGCGCAAACAAGAATTGGACATACGAAATTAACTCACGAATATTCAGAAAAAAGGAACCAGTGAGTACCTGTTACGTGTGTGATCTGCCAATGACCGTGGAGCATTTAATAGTCGAGTGCCCACTATATCATACAGAACGAGCAGTCTACAAAATGTCAAGTGACCTAAGTGTGCGTTATACAAGAAAAACTATACCGGAACAATCAATTTTTTGAAAGCAATAGACTTATTTGAGCGAATTTAATTTTTTTTTGTGGTGACCTACCTATAAATTTTAATATCCAGCATACTGTAAAGTGACTAACCAAAAGCACTTTACCCCCGCTAATAACCTATCACGGTTGATGCGGGTTAAGAAAATAAAAAAAAAGGTAGAACGTGTCGCGGGACACACGGTAGGAACTTTAGTTCCTTTTAAGAAAAAATTATGTAATACATTTGACGTTATAGATAAACGATTTTCATATTCTTTGGTGGATGAGTAGTAAGCATACCAGACTCTCACGCGGTAGACCTGGGTTCGATTCCCCGTGAGTTAATTTTTTTTTACCGTTAATTTTATTTTTAAATAACTATTCTGCTTGATATTAATAATGACAACAGGTAGACGTTTGAAATATTCAGCAGAATATTCATAATTATAGATAATGGTACGGTACCCTTCATGAGGGACTCCGACTGGCAACATCTACTTATAACAGCATCGTATATTTGAAAAATGAAACCGTAGCATCATACAAATTGGACATCCAAGAACTGTACGTTTACCACAAAATTATTGGAAAGATAAAATTGAATAGTAAAATGTTTGATTTGAAGTTATAAGTATTACAGTTTATGGAAATTTTTATTTTCTAGATTTTTTCTTAAGTGGGTCGTAGAAAAAATATGCTGCTCGACTCGTGTGGATTGTCCATATCGCACTTGAACGATTGAGCACTCCGCCCACGGCGTCGTGCTCAAACTTCGTTCTCGTGTGATATGGCCATCATATCCATACCAGTTGCACAAACTACAATTTCTTTCAAAACATGCCCCTTTACATTTAAAAACAACCTACCGAATGTCAAATCAATTTATCCATCCATTTTAAAGTTATCGAATTAAAACATTCAAGTTTTCAAAATTTAAAAAACCTGTATTTCCAAAATTAAATGTACTAGACCCCTTAATCGCGCAAAAAAAATTATGGAAATAATAGTAAAAATTGATCCGAACAAATTCAAGTAGATCACCGGCATTGCGAATACCAGCTTTGCATAGAATTTAAATATAGCATCGGTGGTTCAGTGGTAGAATGCTCGCATTGCACGCGGGCGGCCCGGGTTCGAATCCCGGCAGGAGCATATTATTATGAATCGCTGCTTCGTAAACGAGAGAGAGAGACTAAGGAGGCACAAGCACGCAAGCAAGGCACATAACGAAGCAACGTAACATAACGTAGCGTAACGGTCAGATCTTTTGCGTTCCAAAAAATGTCGAAAGATAGACCCATTTCTGGTTGTTTTGGCTATAAACTGTTATTGTGCAATTAGCACCGGTGGAGGCAACTGATTATTATCAATCATGACATTTTTAAGGGATTCCATCAAAAATCTCACTTACTGTTTTCACATCCATGTTTTGATCGTTTTTGGGCTAATCCGACTGGACTATACCACGACTAACGCAGGATCAAAAAAACAAGATGTTGGAGCAGAAGCCCCATTCGGTATAAACCACATGTCTCAAATTCAGTAGTAGCCCATTTTATATAGAATGGGAATAGTTGTCATTCAATTTTTGTGACAACTCGTATAGTTCTAGAGAATGTTGGCTAATGGCTTTTGCTAATGACTCCGAGTCAAATGTCAATTTTGAGTTCGTGTTAAAAACTCCGTATTTTCAACTTCTCAAATATTGTTGTAGATCAAATTCTCAAAATTTAAAAAAAATTTATATTGTTTGAAGTGGAATGCTGCTTAACATGAATTACGAAGCACTCTCTTGTACATTGAGTCACTAAATATCAATCCCATTAATGTAAAACGGTTTTTTTTAAGAACACTAATCTCTAATTGAAGTAATTTTTAACCAGATCTTTTTGAGCAAGTAACGTTATTAACAACTTCGGATTAGCATACTAATTGGCTAGGAAGTATCTCTCCCCATCTTTTTTAAGCGTTACAGCTACCATTACACGGCCTTATCTCGACTTCTTACCTAAGGTGCTCAATTATATATACCCACTGAAGCAAACAATGTTTTTTTACTGGAACACGATATTAGAAACGTTGGTATTTCAGATAAAGTATGAAAAGCTAACTTACTTACTCACAGTTTAGTGAGGCACATTAGTTACCCATCGTTAAAGAAAAAAGCGTAATCATCATACAGAGTATAACAATAATACAGCAAGATGGTTGAATGAAAAATAGTATATTCTTCAACGAGTGCAGAATGATGGCTATTATTGACGCGGATGAAGTTTCCATTATAAAGAGTATTTTTCTTCACAGCCCCCTTGCTTATCAACTCTTGAATAACTTTTTCCAAGACAATTTTCTCAGTTATGGTAAATGTTCTATTATGCTAAGCATTTCTTTGGATCAGTTTGGAATTGAGCGGTAGTTTGAAGGCTTCAATGAAATTTGTAATGAAAGTTATTTTATGCCACTGAGGAGCAAAATATCGCAGTCTACCTGACAGGTTACCTACCTGCGTAACTTCTACAGATCCCTGTGATGTTGGAGGTTCCATCGGTAGCACTTCTACAAATTCTTATGATGATTGTTCGTATATTTCGATAGAACGTGCGAAGGTTCGGTTGGCGTCCTTTCCAAGTCATTTTTGTAACTTGATCTGAATCTCGTTTCCTGTTTTTGAAATTCCGGCGCTTGTAGTTAGAAGGAATCAGGGATCTTGATATCTCGGCTGGTGTTTTCAACTTCTTTAGCCGCCTTGCATTTTTCGGAAAAAACATCACCGACTGAATATTTTCCCGGAGGTGTGTCTTGGGCTGCTTTTTTGACTGAAGCGGATAGTTTGGAAGACAATATACAGGGTGGGGTACTATGAACGAACTATTCTCTGGCGTCTTAACGGCAAATATAATTAGAAAAAATAAGACGTAGAATTAAGTAGATGACTTAGGACTATAATTTAAAAATATTTTGGAATATACAGGGTGCTCCAAAAAAGCGTACCGTATCAAAGTCAGGTTCCTTTAAATGGAACACCCTATATTTCATCACATTTTTAAATTGTACTATTAAAAATAATGTAAGTTCATTAACATTTCCCCATACCTATCTAGTTCAGTTTCCAGGATATATCGATTTTACATAATTTGTAGACCCTCCGAAAAAATACAATAACTTCAAAATAAAAACGAATAACCACATTTGCTTTACACCATCTCACTAGAAGCTTTCAACATTCCGTTTCCAATATTTACTGGTATGCTATCATATACAGGGTGTTTTTAATATGACAGAATAACACTAACCATTTAATACATAAATTTCTGGCTTAATTTAAATGGAACACCATGTATCTGTTGGGTCTGTTAAACGTGGGAATTTATTACCTTCCAGTTGGTATTAGGGTTGCCTATATCTAACTCTGATAGTTCTCGAGAAATTTTAAATTTATTTTTCAATATTCAATTATTTGCTGACATCTAGTTACCTATGACATGATACGCCGTAGCAAAGTTTTTAAAAATTTAAAATTTGTTATTTTGACAGTAAGTGCTTTGTTGTATGATTTATTATTGATAAATTAAAGGTCTCTTAAATCAGAATTTCATTAAGGGTACTCAATCATTAACTTTGCAATAAGATTAGTAAAAAAACGATAACTGGAAGAGAATTTCGTAAATTTTCACGTAACAAACTACCCGAACTTTTAGATGAAGTTCCACTATCTACAGGAAAAAAATGTGGCTGCAGTTAGATGGTGCGTCTGTTGATTACAGTATAATTGTCCGGCGTTACCTGAACATTATTTTTCCACAAAAATGGATTGGGCGAGGGGGTCCTTATCTTTGGCCGCCAAGGTTCCCATGCTTGACGCCATTAGACTATTTTCTTTGGGGTTACATAAAAAGTATTGTCTACAATACAAAACCAACTACTCCTGAGAGCTTGAAGGATAGGATAAGGAGAGCGTTTCAAACAGTAACACCAGAAATGTTAAAGAAAGTGAACAATAAATTTTTTTAAAAGAGGGTTCAAATTTGTATCCAACAAGATGGACGTCACTTTGAACACCTTCTTTGAATTTTTTGTACCTAGTTATTTTTTTATAATTTTGAAGCTTATTGTATCTGTATGCCCAAAAATAGTGTATTTATCCTTTATCATACAACAAAGCACTTACTGTCGAAATAACAAATTTTTAATTTTTAAAAACTTTCCATCGGAGAATCATGTCATAGGTAGCTAACTAGATGTCAGCAAATAATTGAATATTAAAAAAACAAACTCAAAATTTCTCGAGAACTATCAGAGTTAGATATAGGCAACCCTAATACCAACTGAAAGGTAATAAATTCCCACGTTTAACAGACCCAACAGATACAGGGTGTTCCATTTAAATTAAGCCAGAAATTTATGTATTAAATGGTTAGTGTTATTCTGTCATATTAAAAACACCCTGTATATGATAGCATACCAGTAAATATTGGAAACGGAATGTTAAAAGCTTCTTGTGAGATGGTGTGGAGCAAATGTGGTTATTCGTTTTTGTTTTGAAGTTATTGTATTTTTTCGGAGGGTCTACAAATTATGTAAAATCGATTTATCCTGGAAACTGAACTAGATAGGTATAGGGAAATGTCGATGAACTTACATTATTTTTTATAGTACAATCCAAAAATTTGATTAAATACAGGGTGTTCCATTTAAAGGAACCTAACTTTGATACGGCACGCTTTTTTGGAGCACCCTGTATATTCCAAAATATTTTTTAATTATAGTCCTAAGTAATCTACTTAATTCTACGTCTCAATTTTTCTAATTATATTTGCCGTTAAGACGCCAGAGAATAGTTCGTTCATAGTGCCCCACCCTGTATAAATACCGTCTGAATGTATTTATTCCATGAATTCCTTCTGCTGTGAGCCTTGCAGCATCCACTAGAAGTTTTGTTTCCTTGCTGCTCTCCGGCCTGTCTAGTGAACTGTTTGGGCAAAGATTACAGAATAATTATGTAATCTTTTGGTGTAGGGCTTGACCCAAAGCGGTTAATCCTTTCACCAAACTATTTTCAACTTTAGATAAATATATATATATATCGTTATTTTTCTGTTCATTTAAAAGCTGAATTTGTACTTCAGTATTGACCTGGGGAACTTGGAGTATGGTCTCATTAGAATGGGTTGGGTATTTTTCATTATATTTCTTTCAAATGATCTTTATCGGTCCCTTTGAGAATATAAGAAGACCAACGTGTTAAGATTTGATCATTTAAAGGAGGACCTGTTGCTTACTCTCCGGGTAAGCGCCTAGAAGATCGATCATCTAGATCGCTTCCTTTTGTAGAAATCTGTTCTGGTCTTGTAGGCACATGAACCTGGTGCTGTGTGGTATTGTTTGAACTATAGTCGTATACCGAACCGCTTGAGGAAAATCCATATCCATCACCTGAGAAATGGGAAATTCACCATTTTCAGGATGTCGAACAACAATAAAAAGTATTTTATTTGCTCACTGTGTAGAAGCAGCGACAAAAATATTTTATATACTATAAAATGTGGACCTTTTTATCTCTTAACTGATAATGAAAACCCTGCATAATCAAATAAGCAAGACAGGTAAATTGAAGGAAACAAAAGATAGGGTCCACGTTACAGACAATCGATAAACGCATCGCTGATTTTTATTACTGATTTTTACCACCGGTAAACATAAAGCGGCAGTATGAACGTTGTCTTACACAACCCACATAAAGTAGAGTTATTGTATATTACTGATTTTCACCCCCCTGTGGCAGAATACGTAACATTCTATGCCACATAAAGCGGCAGTACGAACGTTGGCTTACACAACCCACATAAAGTAGAGTTGTTGCGTATTGTGGCAGAATTCGTAACATTCTATGCCACATAAAGCGGCAGTATGGTTGAAATAACACTCTTCTTGGTGTGCGTCATCGATTGTTAATCTCCTTCTAATACGTTACGTAGGAAGAAATGGAAAAAAAGGCAGGTCTGTGATTAATCATAATCAAAATATCACAATAATGAACCGTTTAAATTTATTACAAATGTTAACCCTAATCTTTGACTTACAAAAATTTGATTGGTTGATGTTTAGATTACGCACAAGCGCAACCTATCAATCGGAAGCTCAAAATACTATGAAGGCGTTACTTTCGTAGCGGCAATGTGTCTTACGGTATTTTTCTACTGTCACACTGACAGTTCTCGCCAGGTCTGTACTTTGTTGTTTACGGTCAATTATCATTTATGAAAAGTGAATATTAATCTTATTGTTATATTTATTTAAATGATACAAAAATATGCATAGATACACGGAAAAACATCAGCATTTTGAAAGTTCTTAAGTATTTTCAGTTAGGAAAAGAAGCTGGTAATTATTAATTCCATAGCCTTTTCGAATTTGGCTGAGTTCGATCCTGATGATTTTGTTTATGAAATTTAAGGTTAGCTGAATGTCAAAATAGCAAATGAAGTAAACGACATGCCGAAAACCCGGATATACGTCACAATCGATGACGCACACCAAGAAGGGTATTATTTCAACTATACGAACGTTGGCTTATGCGAGTGTCCGGAGTTATCGTCAATAAGAGAGTGTGTGTTCGGCAAGTCTTGGCCTACACCTGCCGATATAAAGGAGATGTCTCCCAGTGACCTGTCCACCTTCCTGAGGAGGACAGGATGGACAATGACCTAGGAGGACAACTCCTCGGGAGGATGTACAATGGGTCACATGTGGCCTAAGTGCTGTGAGCCTACACACTCACCCTCCCTACTCTACAGATACAGATACAGATGGACCGCATTGTATATGAGGTGTTACATTTAAGAAATTCGCCGATAGCGTCATCACATTAATGTATGTGAGATAATAATTCCATCACCCTGTTAAGTGGAATTTAGATGTTTAATGTAAAGCATTTCTATTAAAAAAGAGGTGTTTGGGATTTTATAACGAGGATTACCAAATTTAATCCATACTTTAGGTTCACTCTGTATATAAGATTATTCCAATGATTTTTGAGGGTGAATAATTTTCACAAAATTTATATTCCATTTTTATTTTTAGCTAAGTGGTCTTTTTTTACATATTATATGCAAATTAAACTGTTTTAAAACTTTTAAGCCAACTTGCTATGCTATCCTTTTCCCCTGTGCATCTCACACTCCAGGCGGAAACTTTTTGAAAACATCCACACATCACCAAAGCACAAAAGTGCCCTGTGGAGGCATATTATACGGCACTTTCTCAACTTATTCCACATATAAGCACTTAAGTAGGGCGCTTTTTGTAATAAACTTTCTACTTTCTAATTGACAAGTGTGTAGCTCTGTCTATTTAGAGGTGTTGCAGACTTGAACTGGGGTAAAACCGTGAATTTTATTATAAAATGAGAAGTTTTTGAGGAAAAAGGGTTAATGTGTTGTAGCGTGTGAAGACCAGTGCTATGACTCTGCACACTATAGAATTCTACTATCGACTCTATTCTACACGTCTTGTCGACAAAAGTGATAGTTATGGTTTTCTATACTTGAAGACGTGTCGTTTTCTATACGATTACGAGATATCTATAATGTTATAAGTTACATTTTTTACAAAAAAATCAATAACTCGAAAAGTATGCATTTTTCGATAAAAGTTTTTAGCCAAAAGTATACTGAAATTCCACGTAGATTTAGAAAATGTATCAATCTACAGGGTGTTCCATTCAAAATAACAAAGTTACAGTCAAATTCTGGTAAAATCGGGAGTCGGCCATCTTTGGAAATATTTAAGTTAAGAAGATCGTACCCGCAAAAGCATAACGTAAGAATTTTCAGGATATAACTATTAGTAATTTTTCAATATACATATAGGTACAGATAATCTTAACTCGTCACTGGACACCCTGTAGAGTAGCTCTACCAATCGAACATTTTACAATAATTCAATTTCCATAGTAACCACATCGACATCAATATACAACAATACACAAACTAACAGGGTCGTCAAATTTTGACGTTTATCAAAAATGAGTCGATTCGGATTTTAATTTCCATATTTCTTCGTTGTGTCAGATAGGGACCAAAAATTATTTTATTAATTTTATTACTAGTTAATCTTGACAGCGATAGCTGGAACGCTACCGAAACGTCGAAATGAAAAATAAAAAATATTATTGTGGTTTGATTCCAAAAGAATAAGAGAAAAAAGAATAAGTAATGCCACAAGGAACTTACAGAAGATAATAAGAGATTTAGTTCAATAGACCATATTATTATAAGCAAAATTTTCAAATTATTACTCACATATTTTTTTAACCCTTAAACTGAAAAAATAGTATATTAAAGTATAAGTGGATATTAAGACCAGTTATCCACGAAGACTTTACGATATTTTTTTTTATTGGTGCACTTTGAAATTATAAATACCGGTCTATAACTACTACAACAACAAGAAATGGAAATCATAGTGGAAACGTTAACTAAATGTCAAATGGTTGAATTCGTGACGTATATGATGTACACCTTGCGTTGTCATGGAAATGAGAAAAACATAAACTAATTTGTATTTTGATGGAAGTTCAACCTTATTGAGTTCTGTGAATGTCAATAGTATTAATTCAAATACCATTTCCTAAGATTTGAAAAATGGAAATATTAATATTTCAAACAATACCAACGGCACTTTCCATTTTAATTTATAAATTTGACATTATTAAATATCGTTCGAATAAAAGTTTTGACGTTACAAACTACTCCTGTGAGATCAATAATAAGAAAATTGACATTTAGACATGATTTAGACCATAGATTTAGACTTCGTTTCTCGAGTTGTTGATGTTGCCACGGTAACTTTAAAGTTTTTTAAATAGTTGAAAATTCAATTTCAACTTCCGTAACGAAAGCACATTAAAAAAAAATTCGAATATAATCATTAAAAACTGAAAGTCAAAGCTCGTTAGGTAGATAGATACTGGTCTATAGGGAATTACAAGTTCGTGATTGATTAAGGTTATTGAATCCAATCTGTGATTCATTTAATTGTTCCCACTAGCGTGCGGAAAAGTCCACGTTTCCGCACTCATCTCAGTGCGGAAAGAGTCACTTTTCCACACTAGTGCGGAAAAGTAAATGTGTCAAGTTTTTGGGGAGTATACTGACATTTGAATATTTAAAATATATATTTGTATGATAGTAGTTCACCAAATGACTGAAAAATTAATAAATTTATTATAATTCTGCTATAATTTTCAATAAAAAAAAAACTTATTTTTCAATCAATTTTCAATGGCCCTGGTATAAGCCTCATCAAATGAATGTCAAATAATAAATAATTAATTTGTTGATATGTATCTAATAGGAAATGTTTCTTTATGTTAACTTTTGGGCTTATTTCCGCATGCTAGTCGCATGCGATATGGACAATCCACACGAGTCGAACAGCATATTTTTTCTACGACCCATTCAAGAAAAAATCTAGAAAATAAACATTTGAATAAACTGTAAAATGAATATCACTTGAAATTGAAAATGTTCAACAATTTTATTCATAATAGTACCAATTCAATTTTATGTCTTCACTAATTTTTTGTGATAAATGTACAGTTCTTAAATGTACAATTTTTATAACATTACGGTTTCCCTTTTTGAATATGCGATGCTGTTATAAATAGATGTTGCCCGTCGGATTCCCGCAGGAAGGGTACAGTATCTTTATTTATAAGAATGAATATTCTGCTAAATATTTCAAGCGTCTACCTGTTGTAGGTATCAATATTGATCGGAATAATTATTTTAAAATAAAATTAACAATTGAAAAAAAAATGTCTTCATTCGGAATCGAAACCGGGTCTACCGCATGAGAGTCTGGTGTGTTGACCACTCGGCTACCGAGATTTATTGTAGGTGAACCTCAGAAGTGATACATACTGTCATAAGAACTAACGTCAATCGGTAGGCCCTTAAATACCCATTTTATTCTGTTTTTAGTATTTGTTATTAATTTATAAAGTTTATTTCATTCAAGTTTATTTTTATAAACAAATATTCTTGATCCAGTGCTTCTGGGAGAGACTTCTTTCGACAAGTTATTTTGACGTTTCTTTAAATTGAAAAAAAGATGAGTGACGAGTACTAAACGCGAATGCTGATTGGTGGTTTTCATATACGTTCTAGGATGTATATGAAATCATATACGTTCAGTTAACCGATATGGCCTACATTTCCATTCTCTAAACTGTGCAGGAAATGGATAATATACATGTGGGTGTAGAAAAACTACTATTTCCATTTTCGTTGTACCACTACATGTGTACAGAAGGGGCAATTAATACATTGTGCGCAACGAAACTACAGAGATGCTACGATTAAGCGTCAAATTTTATAAAATAATATAATATTCGGAATTATACACTGTGTTATTTATTAGATGCGGCATGGGGATTCCTGCACAAAACTGTCAAACGCGAGCTAATTTTTTCACCAAATAGCCTTAATAAAAAATAATAACAGATTTGAAACGGTCGTTGAAAGATATGTTCAAATGTACTTTTGGTTTTCTTGAATTCCATCTGGTTTAGTTAAAAAACTAATAATTATGTTTAAAAAAGTCGTACTCCAATTTCATAACACTTTGGAGTGCTGAAAACACCACAGCTGGAATCGAACCGCGATACTTCACGTTTAACCTTTGAATCTCCCGTGCTTCTACCCGTTCTACTCCTACGCGCTCTAAATTATTAGAAAGTGGTATAAAAATGGAGTTCGCCTCTTTGGAACATAGCTATCAATTTTTTTATTGAACCATAGCGAATTTAAGGAAATTAAAAGCATTTGAATATTTTTTTCAACGACCTCTCCAAATCTGTTATTATTTTTTGAACGATATGTGGTGGAAAAGTTAGCTTGCGTTTGACAGTCTTGTACAGGAATCCCCTTGTCGCATCTTATGAATAACACATTGTATGTACTCTTCCTATCTTGGTCTTAAATAAAATACCTTAATTGATATTTTCCTTGCTTTTAGTTAATAATATTCTTTCCAATGAAGTTTATTTAAGCCCTTAGTAATTCATTTATGCTGCTCACATTTATTTCTGCTTAAATATTTTAATGGAATTCATTTTAAAATATTTAAATGGAAGATACGCAAATTAGATAATGAAATGTCATAATGTCAAAAGTTGACAGAAAATTTCCATTTATCAAACATGCTGCCTACTCACAACTAAAGATTCACCAGAATAAATCACTGTCGTCATGGTAACATCAAAAATATGAAGAAATTTAATTGGTCTACATAGATAATGAGGAATTTTCTATATGCAAATATTTTCGTTGGAAACTCTTATTGAATATTGCGAGTCGATAGAAAGAGCTGCACAAAAGCCTACCAGATAAGGAAACTACATAAACATGAATACTGTCAACGGCTAAAATTATCCACTGTAATCAAATTAATGGTAACAGAATGCAATTTAGTGCAATTCATCTAGCCTTCCCGTTTTCGTTTGTCGTTTTACCTAATTGAATTAATCGGATTTGGGACCAACAACTTTAAATTGAGTTTGTTTCCAATTTACCAGATTAACTGTCTAATCGTCGTCGTGTACCTACCTGATATCCACCACAAAATGTTTTTGTAAGTCACCTGCTACTTGAGTTTCATTCAAATAAATCAGCTGGATTTAAACTATCCGGAAATGCTTTAGTGATTTATCTCAATCGTGATCTTAATTTTTCCAGAAAAAAAAAACAAATTGAAAATGGTGCATAATAAAGAGTTCAAACCGGAAAATATTTCTCTTGGAAGTTCTTAAACTGAACATAAAATTTTCCGGAAACCGGCGCCACCTTGCTCAGGACCAACTTTTGTGAAAAGGTAGCTTAATTCGGTTGAGTGGCCATAAAATCAGGTTAATCTTTGATATCGTCTGATCGTGAAAAAATATTATATGTAATTCGAGCAGAAAATTTATTACTGCTTTTCTCGAGGGGCGAAGGAACTCTTTCCAGTTCAATTTTCAGCAGTGTAGTCTAAAAAAGTGTAATTTCTGTAAAACTGAAACCGCCTGCTTCCCAATTTATTTTTTCATTTGATTCTTCAACTTTACCACTAATGAATCTTCCTGGAGATTATTCTTTTTGTCTGCGAAAGAAATAAACCTCCTCTCCTCTCCCTTTATTGAGTTCTTTATTTCATATTAAAAGTTCCGCTGTTTCTTACATCGCGTTTATCCATGAAAACTCAATTAAATCACCAAAAAGTTTTTTTCTTTGTGTTTTCCCGTTTGTAATCTTTCTTTATGGTCGAGCTATTGCTGTACTTTTCAGAGTGCTACAGAGTTTTCTTATATTTGGGTTACAAAAATATAAATCGCACCAGCTTCAGGTTTTTTTTTAATAAAATATGAAGTTCGCTGTAACTAGTATAATAGCAGTGAGATAACAATAGAAGACATGGATATTGAGTGAGTATTCGATAATGAGACTTATTTGTAAATGCGTTGAGACTAGCGTCTAGCCCATAGAGTAATAAATAAGAGTAGTTTTAAAACATGGAAGAAACTGGCACAAAGTTTGTGCGCAGCCAGTAGAGCACGGCGCTTTACAGCAACTAACTGAACTAACAAACCCCGCCTCCCTCTACACAAAAACAAAACTTTTCATTTTTAGTATTATTTTAATTTGAGGTTAGTTGTTGTAATTTGTGAATTTATTTCTATTTAATCTACCTTCTGCAAAAAAATTAATTTTCTTCATCATTGGTACCTGCTATTATCACAGCATTTATCATCACTTATCATAGGTAAGATGAAAAAGTAGATTTTTAATCCTAGCCTGCAATTTTATCGTTTTTTGCAGACAATAATGAAGGATTACCAGAAATTTGTAACCCAAACCAAAACAATATGTATGTAGTTGCCAGATATATTTGTATTAATGCTATTTAGGATGTTATTGTAGGTACCTATTACTTATGTGAAAAAGTGCTTTAATATTTTGAACACTGCATTTGTGTGCTTGCTCTGTAATATTGGTGTGTGCTTCAAGATGATAAATTGTTTAAATGAGTACGTCGATTGGATAATTGCATAAAAAATATACAAATAAGAAGTTTTTTATTAGTTTTCTGATCTGGATTTTGTAACCTAAAACTGCCCCAGGCTAGAGCACTCCACCTCAGGGAGTGGAATTCGGCACCAATTAAACTATTTTATACACTATCACTGGGATGGGGTGTACAATTAATATTAAATTGGACGCCACCAGCTTTTTAATCGAACGAAGCAATTAAAACAAGAAACAAAAGGTGGAAAGCTGGAAACACCTTGTAAGAAATTAAATTTACGTTACTAAAAAATAAAATGAATCTACTTATTCCCAAACACGTTTATCCAATTCAATAATTATTGAATAATCAATACAAGAATGAAATAATTATTTATTGAATTATTTGAAATAACATACATTGAATATTTCAAAAATTAACGAAAAGAATACCAATTGTAATTAACACGCCAAATCCAAATCTTACACACGCAATAGATAAAACGGAGGAACTTATCTTAAAGGGGTGAGGATGTTTGCAGCTCTTAGCGCGATGGCGGCAGTAGCGGTTATATCTTCTCTCGCACGGATCAGGAACGGGAACAAAGGTGGCCCAGAGATGTCTTCGGAGGTGAAATTGCAATAAGCTTGCCTTGATCTTGACCTAAAACTTGCCTTAAACTAAAAGTTGCCTAAAACTTGCCGGCTGCAGAGCTGCGGAAAAAAGAGAAAACAGGGATAAGGAACTAGAAAAATACATTAGGAAGGAACGAATAAATAGAACAGATCAGGTAAAAAAGGAGCTTATGCTATAGCGCATACAAAACCCGAACTTCACGTGTCAAAATACAACTTAACAGTGATCTGTTTCATTCTATTCGTTTTGTTCCTCAAATACACAAAAAATGCAAATCAGCAAATAAGCAATAAAAAAAATAGATAGCTGTAAGCACTAGAAAATAACCTAGGGAAAATACAATACTAACTTACCAACCAGACAATAGAAATTGTTCACCAAAAATTAAATGATAAAATATAAATAACTTGTTGCCTTGAATGTAGCAGTTAGAGGAAAGAAAGAGTCCACTCGAAAATTGAAATTTCGAACATCGACAGACATAAATGGAAGGGGAATTTGATAAAAATTAATGTTTTATTTCGGAGTGGCTAATGCGACAAAGAAACGGCATGTTTAGAAATTTAGTAGAAATTTGGGAGGAAGTGACTAATGAGCCAAAAAATTCACTAAATGAAATAGTTTTTTAGACGAAAAACGTAACAGCTGAACAGCATGTTACAATATTAAACGAAGTCATAAATGGTTTGAAATCATGAAATTTACTTATTAAAAATAAAAGGTGTTATTTGCGTGAAGATCACTTCCTTAGAAATAATTTTACAGACCCATTTAGAATGACAAAATTTGCACTTCCTTCCTAAACTTCAAAGTACAATTTCCATCCCAATTCAGATTCAGGTAGGTATTGACTGTTTTTGTATGTTATTTTGGATATCTTATTGTATGAAAGATGTTGAATTGATAATATTATATCTTCTCACGTGCAAAGGGTTTTTTCATTCTTCCGTAATTCCCTATAATATTATTATAATACAATATTTGCAGCTGAATGATTTAGCACAATAATGTTATTTCTTAGTCTTTGAAGACTTGTCTGAAAAACAAATATTGAAGTGCAAAGTCATTCAATTAAAAATATTGTACAAAATTACGCGTATGCTGAAAGCTTAAAAATTCGAAGAGCGCGCGTCTTGAGTGCTAGTGGTAACTTTGTGCCACAAAACACTACCAGTATTACTAATAAAAAAGCTGGTATACCTAGGTTATACCGAACTTATGTCAGGATTAGTTATATCAAGTATAAGGAAAGTATAACACTTCCACAAATAAACTCGGAATAACATTGGTATAACTATTCTCCTTTTATTCCGAAATAATAGTTTGGCAACGTCGTAGCCGTTCACAGAAGTAGATAAAACACCTTAGATTTGAAGAAAAGTTGTCGTATTCGTGACGTTCTGTGCGATTTGACAAATGCATTTACGTGCAAAAAAAGAAAAACGAATTAGTTTAACTTTATCTATATTCTACTTTTGTATTAGCAGCCACGCGGAGTAGTGAATTATTTTAAGAACAGCTGTGTTATAAGATGGCTTCAATTAAAAAAGATCGGTGTATAAACTGGAAAAGTACTAGATAAGCCACCACCTCGTTTGTCTATATTAAGGGAATCACCTATGGTTTGTTCTATAAACCTAACACCATCTTTAAAAAAACGATATTTTAATTTAAATTCTTCGTCACCATGAAGAGTAAATGGATCTTCACTCTCCTTAAACGTTTTCTTTTTCCGTCTATGTTCCATATTAATTATTTCATTCACTTCTTCAACAGCCTCTACAGCTCTCAAAATCATTTTTCTCAGTTGTTGAACAATCAGTATTAGAAACAAACGTCAATTTTCTTTAGGTTATAACACAGTTAAACAAGGGTAGGGGTCGGTATAAATTTAGGTCACTACTTATACCATACTTATACTGAGTATAACATATTCTCAAGTTATACCGAGTTTATTGGTAGTCATTTTTCTTATTCTTGATTTATTCTCAGTATAATATTTTATGACAGGTTTATTTGTAAGACTGTAAACGTTTAACATCTTTCTTATCGAGCGGTCATAAGTTGATGTATAAATAGTAAATTATGGTGAAATCCTCTCTGGAAGGAGTTTTCATCAGTGCCTCAGGAGGTGGGGGTATTTTTACTTCAGTTTAAGCAACAACAAACGATCTCAATCTGTCCGATACATACTTTTGTGCTTGATACGTTCAAATTCCGTTCACATCTCTTCAAAACGATATCCCCACCAACAGCTCTAGCAATATACATTTTGTGTTCGTATTAATGGACTCATTTCACTATCTTCATCATCCAATAATAACGCAATATGTCTGCTGCTGGAGTTGCTGTCAAGTAGGAGTATCGCTTTGACGACGCGTAAGTGGAATTTGATGGGAGAAACCCAATCACAATTCACCAAGCAGAAATGACTTTAATACAGCACTGTGTGTATCGGAATTGGTATGGACAAAACAAATAGTTGAATATTAACAATCAATTCTATAGAGGTTAATTCTAAGGTACTAGGGAATTGTGTACTTGCCCTGAATGTACTGGGCCATGAGGGCAATGAAGCAGTAGATATGATGACCGGACTAGGCTTGTCAGTGTCATTTGTTCGACCAGAGCTGTGGTGTCTCCTGATTGAGTGCGGTAACCATATGCCTGAGATCTGGATTTATAAAAGAATGCACAATTTAATCAATGTTTTTTGTCGATAAGTGCCATATTTTCAATATCATCCCAAGAATCACCCAACTAGCAAAATGGAATTCTAAGAGGACTGAATTGTTGTATAATAGTGAAATAGCGTTGTTTTAAGGACTTTCTATTTCTATTAAGCCTTTTGTTGCGATACTTTTGTTTTTTGTGTTGTATTAAATGATTCTATGGTGACTTTTACAATATATGCTATAACGCATTATACAATCATTTCTTTTAAAATGATATAATACCTTAAAAGCCAGTCTATACAATATTAAAAATATCATTTTATGAGACTTTTATACCTATTGTATTAAAGTTCTATATAATAATATATAACTAACAGCTACAACATTATAAATTAATTACTTAAGCTTGTCTTATTGGAGCTGTATAATAATAAATATTGTATAGCATTCAATTGCGTTGCATTATAAAACACTTTTTAGTTGTATAGTGCCTGAATGTTCTTCGTTATAAAACAGTTATCGCATACCTTTCCATTTGACAATAAAATATTGTTTAAGGCATTTCTTTGGGATAAAATTGTTTTTTTATAAATCGCCATGTTTAAATAAACAATTCTTGTACCGCTTTCGCCGCCATTCTGAGCAATTGAGTTGGAAACATGAAACTATATTGAAAAATGTGACTTTATCATTATTTAGAGAATTATATTGTGGAAGAATATCCATATAAAGTGATAAACTATTAAAGACATAAAAAAAAGTGTTTTAGGATATTCTATTTTATTATTTTTAAGTATTTACTTGGAAACCAGAATTGAAGCGCTTTATTTTCTTGTCAAATATATACTCATAATCTATCAGTAAAATTTGCGGCGCATTAAAATTTGTGCTATTAAACCATCCAAATGGAATAATAATTTTTACTATCGATGTCCACCCAAGCGGCCCAAGTCGTTTTGATAAATCTCCATTTCTACAAATGAAATGTATGATGCACTTTCAAGTTGAAATATAATTTGGTTCTGATATTCCTCACTAAAAAATGAAATGCTCTTATTAACTGCTAAATGACAAAATGTTTCCATTGTGCGCGAAATAACAGCATTATAAAATAATATATTGCATTATACAACCATTTTGTAAGACCTTCATAGTGCCGCTTCAATCCCATTTTATAGACTACATGACACACTATCAAATCATTATTTTATAGTATCTGTATAAATGATTATAAAACAGTCATATAAGAGTTGTATAAACTTTTCATAGAAATGTTATGAAACCAAACAGTTGTATAAAAATGGGACCTTTTCAGTTGTATAAGGATCATATAATTATTTTGTGGACCATTATAAGAATTTAAGTATCCTATAAGACATATCTTGTAGCTGTTTATACAAACCTTATAGAATTTAAATTGCTACTTGAGCAATCTCCAGAGATCTTATAAACCGTAGCATAGTTATCTCGGGCCAAAAACCAATTTTGAAGTAATTGAGTGAAAGTTCAGATAATTCTAATTTTGATTCGGTATTCGTTTGAAAAAGTTTCGAAAAATACTACCAAGAAAAACATCTTGTGCTTCCCCAACTGCTTCTTCGTCTTGATTGGATCGAACGAAAGTAATAAAATAAACTTTTTCTACAGTCGCGCGTAAAATGACTAATTACTGTATTCAAATGAAATCGTGAAGTCGACAAATGCCAATGATTGTTACTTTACGCTACGCTCTAGAGCGGGAAAGGATTTTCTTTTTTCGGTCGCTAACCCCACCAAATTTGATGAAATAATGATAACTTCTACTCGGGCACACACGTATTCCGGAACTTTCGAATTGCCCCGAAAGTATGCTATTTGTATGTGAAAAAAGCAAATGCAATGCAATAAATTATTGAAATTTGCTATTTCAGGCTCTTTCGGTTTAGTGCTAATTTGATTTGACGACGTTAATTTTATTTCTGATTGCTTGCAATCTTTTGTATTACGTATTAAGCCAAATTCATCCGAACAAACTCACAACGGAGGGTAATCCCTTTGAACGATTTGAAACAATGTTACTTCGCCACATATTTGCGTATTTAGATAGATAGAATAGATATATAGATAGTTTTATTGTGCATAAGATACATCTTTTCACAAGGGTTCGGTACATAAATTAGGTTAGTTTGTAATATATTTTGTGATTATCTATTCTCCGCATGCAAAAGCTCTTAACTTTAATATACCAATGACAATATTGGCTAGAGCAGAGAGCTCGAGGAGATTGTCATTATTGACGTTTAAATAGTGTACTAGACCATCAATACCATCTTTTATGTGTTCTTTTATATGTTCTTTTATTTCCCATAAGCTGGAAGCATAGTCCTTTGTTATACTGTGTAAATCTACCTAACAACTGTCAGGTTGATATCTCGCGAATCGTGATAAGTTATTGCTCCACTAGTGTGAAGATAGGTGGAGTGAGAAGTGGAACATATAGATTCTGTGATTACGTAGATGCAATGGTGGAACACATTATCTGCAACTGCAGATTAAACTTCCGTCAACTCCTCAGATATCTGGAACAGCATGACGGATAATAGGCTAGATCCTCTGATCTGAAGTAGAGATGTAGGGTATACAAAAAAGATGGGGTACAAGAGAAGATCATCATCTCTATAAGCCTAGGGAAACATGCTACTGTCTCTCAGCAGCACTTGAGGCGATACGCTCATGTAGGATAACATCAAATTTGGTGTGGGAGTGTCAAAAATCTGATTTAGGTATTACCTATCTTTAGGAACTGGATGCTGAAATCGGACATACGTCTATCAATGAAAATAAAGCCAGATATCATGCTCTAAATATGGGGGGACCACAACAGATCTGCAAAGGTCGCAGTGGGATAGGACAAAGAACCACTCCAATTTTAATCTAATCTAATCTCTACACTAGAAATCTGATCTAACTCTGCTTGGATGCGTTGACTGAATGGTGGCCCACTTTGCATCTACCTTGCAAGCTGTAAGCTGTAATTCGCACCACATGTCACAAGGATCCTTTCGCAGGTTTGACATATCCTAAATAGTTTTTCTCGTGAATGAGTAGCAAGTAGCATGAATATTGAGCTGATAAGTTGATTCATGTCGAACCGAGTATTAAGTTTATTAGTTTTCTATCCAACTTTTGCCATTTGAAGTTATCAACTGTAACAAACAATATTCGTTATAATTCAATAAGTTATCAAAATATACTTAATTGAGAAATGTTGCTTTATATGCTTTAAGATTATTCCAGACTTTTAAACAGTTCTGAAAGTAACTTTGGATTATGACAGGGGTACATAAATGTTTAGATAAAGAATTTTCAACGAGCAGCGAACTCCACCATTAGAAATGAAATATGTATTCCAAGCATGTTTGCTTGATATTTTATTAGTTTAATTTGCATGGGAATGATTACAATACACAATAATTTAGGTAAGCTTTGATTTATCCCTTCTAGTGCTTTTGAAGATGGTTGTGAATATATTTGTTCCAACCTCTTTGTGAAACATAATGATAAATAAAGATCATTTGAAATGTATACTGTTATTCACCATGGCGCGTTTAGGTACTTTGAATTAATAATTTATTTGCCCATTTTGGTCCACGAAGTTAAGGCTGCCACACTAATTTCATGCAGTCATGCTAGAAAATAGCTATCGCTGGAATTGGTTTCTGTAAGAACATTATTCCACAGATTTCATAAAAATATAGTTAAGACCTAGCTAGAAAAAAAAATTGATCCCTATCACAATAACATTATCTTGAATCAGTGATGGCGCCTCATGAGGCAACAGCATCGCATTGTTTTTTGAGAACATTTTTTAGAACTTCAATTTCATTTCTTATCCATAAGTTCATATTAAGATGACATATATTACACACACTTCTTAATGGTTTTAACGGGCTTTATTGGTTGGCATACTTCTCAAAGTCGTTACAATTGGCAGAACTTCTTATAAGTAGGTAAATTTGTTTTTTCCCTGATATTCCAAAGCTAGGCGATTGACTGAAAGATGGGGTGGGCTAGAAGATAAAGCAGACCAAGGCACTTATCAGTACGTTATAGCTCTTATCAGTCAACCTTAGCACTTGAGTTTCAACGATCATAAAATCATTGTCCTTTTTCATATATAATATACCATGGAGAAAGTATAACGATGACAAAAACTCAACGTAACCATTAGATATCAAGATAATAGTTTTATACTATTATAGAGCCTTACAAACTTGGAAAAAGCTTCTCAAAAAGTAAACATCTACTTCTCGGGCTTTATGCCCCAGCAGACAATGAATTAAACGGGGTCGAGATATCTGAGCGATATAACCAACGATTGTTTGTCGGGGCATATAGCTCAAGAAGTAGAAGTTGCCTTTTAGTGAACTGGACACAGAACTGAAACTCTTCTTGTGTGGACGATGTGTTTGGGAGCTGCTCGGGTTTAATTCGGGAGCTGTTCCCATTAAACAGCCCCCGAATTCTTCATAATGACGCAACACATCTGCTGCTGGAGTTGTTGTCAAGTAGGAGTATCGATTCGACGCGGCGTGGATGGAGTTTGTTGGGAGTGAACCTACCGTAGAATATCATAATTTACCAAGAAGAAATGACTTTAATTCAGCACTGTGTGGTAAAGGTCAATTCTAAGGTACTGGGGAATTGTGTGCTTGCCCTGAATGTACTGGGCCATGAGGGCAATAAAGCAGTAGATAAGATGACCGAACAAGGCTTGTCAGTGTCATTTGTTTGACCAGAGCCACTAGTCTCTAAGACTTTCCTCAGGAACAAAGAAGAAGTAAGGAGACACAATAGATCTTACTTAGATGTTACTCCAATACATACATTGACCAGAGCCCTTCTGTAAACAAAGAAAATTGGGGTTACAGAGCAGTGGGCAAAATCCATAAGTGAAGACTTGTCAAAACTGTGGTGTCTGCTAATTGGGTGCAGTAACCATAGGCCTGAGATCTGGATTTATAAAAGAATGCACAATTCAATCAATATAATTTGTCGTTGAGAGTGTAACCTAAAACTCCCCCAGGCTAGAGCACTTCACCTCAGGGAGTGGAATTTGGCACCAATTAAACTATTTTACCTACGACCCCCCCTGTAATCAGTCAATAACACACAGTCG